>ONZH01028249.1:0-23904 GCA_900303285.1 Rhinella marina
TCCATGTGGTGTGGTCGAGGAGTACCACATACAGCATAACTCTCTCCAATCTGGGTTCCAGGTCCTGCAGATGCTGCAGGTCCATCCCCCAGGACCATTATAGGGTGGAAGACTTACCTTTTCCTTTCTCTGTTTGGGAGGTGGTTTAAAATTACCGTGATAACATTCATAATAATACTTGACACTTTCTCTGTCTCTCTACACCTCCTCTATACACTTTCCGTAAGATACTCGCAATTGGACTCCTGTGAGCTCGTTATCTTTCAGGCACCCTTTATTTTTCCTACATGCTTTTTTATCACTACTCTGGATTCAGTTTACCATCGGGGTGCATCTCTACAGCTTCCATTAGCTTGCTGATATTCTTCACTGCCTGTCTACATTTTTTCTCCCTTACTACTTGTGTGGCATCTTATGTCAAGCTACAGTTTACCACAGGGGAGACCATTTCCATCACAATCCCTTCCTTTTGTGATTCTAGCATGGGTAGGACACTCAGGACCAAGTACTTCACTTGACTTTGTATCAAATGCAGGACCTAACCTAACATCTTCACCCGGTTCCCCTTGACCTGGAGTCCTGAACACCTACACCATCACAACAACCTGTTAGGAATCGAGATGAAGTTGGCTCCAAGTGCTGACTTAATCCTAGTAACAGAAAAAACAGGTTAAGTCATTTCATCTAATTAAATAATATTAACTTATTATAGGTATGTGTATATCCTTCATTTACTAAGTCGAATACTCGTTGTGGTTCTACTTGCATCTATGTGCTTTGCTTCCCACTTGTAGCCGTGTCATGGAGAATACCAGTAACTAAGATGGCCACTGGGTGGGGACTGACGTTCCCTCAGTTAAGATGGCCACCATGAACGGAAGTTCCCTAAGTTAAGATGGCTGCCAGAATGGACATTGGGACGTAGGGCGTGCCGTCTTGTGTGATAACTGGATACAAAGAGGTGAGCCACGGGCGTGGTTTTGGCACTGACGTACTTCATAGGTCCACCCATCTGAAGAGAGAGACTGAGGGGGCTAGTGATATGGCGGGGGATGTGTCTGTGGGAGCGCATGTAAAAGTAATCATTTGTCTTTTCATTATACATTTCTGCCCAGACTAAATTCTTATATTTAATAATTTTCCGCTGATGCTCGCATTGTTTTTCATGTTTTTAATGTTGTAAAT
This sequence comes from Rhinella marina, assembly GCA_900303285.1. NCBI lineage: Eukaryota > Metazoa > Chordata > Amphibia > Anura > Bufonidae > Rhinella > Rhinella marina. Next base: position 1,186 of record ONZH01028249.1, read on the forward strand.
TCAAGGCCAGTGTTCACTCCTTTTTGGCCTAATGCCACAGCAAACTTTTCCCTGTGAGTGATGATTTCTTCTATTCTCAACTTAACCCTTAATTTGGTCTCATCATCACAGTTGAGCAGATATCGCTCACAGTAAACTTGGCTGTGTGACCTTCGTCTACTAGTCGATTCTCTGGCAACACACAAGGTCAGATTTCTGGTCCACACAGACATAACAAGTCAACTTATTTTCCTTGAGCCACCACCTCCGGAGCCGTTTGTTTTCCGGGTAACAATTACACCGAGTTACCACCCATGTTTCAACTTTTCAGAACGGAGTCGGGCAGACAAGACACAGACAAATAGCACGCCTGACAAGGGGAGGGGTTAGTCTCAATCAGACTCAATTCTTCTGACCACACGGACTGCACACTAGCTTTGAAGTTTGATTACATCTGCTACGCGCTGCCTGTACACTGCAGCCTAATACAGAAAATCACTTCTGTCTGGTCACGTCTCTCTAGACAACTCTCTAGAGGACCCAGCGCAGGAAAACCCTTCTGGCCGGTCGCGTCTATCTAGACAATCAATCTAGACGACCCGGCGCAGGAAAACCCTCCTGGCCGGTCACGTCTGTCTAGACAACCAATCTAGACGACCCGGCGCAGGAGAACCCCCCATGACTACCCAGCATGGGGAAAACACCTCCCTGCGAGCGGATCGCCCCCTCTGTCTCATGCTCTCTCGCGAGAAGCTTGCACAGAAATTATGCGATCCCCCTGTCCGATCCTTGGTCAGTTTCTCACTCGGTTTTCCTCTCCCCTTTCAGTAACACAAACCACATAAAACACAAACCACAGTAGAAACAAACCCTTGTTTTGAGTTCTTTGAGCTCGAGGTTTCAACTTCAGCCGAAGCTGCTGCTGGTAACTTCTATCTAGCAGAAATGACTACCGTAATGCAGAGCAGACTCGACAAGAGGTAGGTAAGATAATCAATTTTCTTACCTTCTCTTTGGGGCTGCAGTCCCCCCCTCAAGCGACCGTGCACCGCACTCTGGAAGCCCGGTCCTTCGGCTACAGAAATGACATTCCCTCGAGCCCACCCAAGGGACGCCAACTGGGATGGATGGCTCTCAAAGGGAGCCACAAAGTTTGTTTCTCTGCTCCAAATTAAAGTAATCCTAGGATTTTACGTGCATGGAAGAAACAACACTGACACCTTGTAGGGTCAAAGAGGTTCTTGTTTATTAGAGGAGGGTACAAGGGTTATATACCCCAGGGAGGAGTGAATCCTCTCCTGAGGGTTAGGATATATTTTATTGGTTAGTAATGCAAAATAAAGTTTCACTTCTGCGCATCTAGTCTATCTAAAGAATGTAAACTACAGATAAGAGCCGGAGTGGTCCCGGAGCCGGCGCCATCTTGTAATGGCTTCACATCTTCAGTCTTCATATCGATAACAGTGGGATTAGGCAGCCTCAGAGGCATCCATGCATGCTGCCCCTGCTGTTTCCTGTCCATTTCCGTGGTGTTTCCATCATTTTCTGATGTTTCCAGGTTTTCACCCAGCCTTCCCTAGGCAGAGCCTTGGTCCCCTGCAAAAATGCTCAAGTCTCCCATTGACTTTAATGGGGTTCGTTACTCGAAACGAGCACCCGAGCATCGGGAAAAGTTCGACTCGAATAACAAGCACCCGAGCATTTTAGTGCTCGCTCATCTCTATTCACAAGGGGTTAAAGGCGAAAATGCACCCAATGCATGTTCCCCAATTTTTCCCCATTAAAACAACACCCCATTTGTGCATGTAGCCCGCTGTATGGGCGCACAGCAGGCCACCAGAGGCAAACTGCAAAATGTGTTTTTTGAAGGCCAGATTTAAGACATGGTTTTTTATTTGCCATGTTGCTTTTAAAAATTTCCTGAGGTCACCAACAACTAAAAACCCCAAGAAGTGACCCCATTTTGGAAAGAGCACCCCTGTACGAACATTTTAAGTTGTAGAAAGGGTACTTTTTAGCAAACTGGTGTCTCAAAGAAATGAATATGTAGTGATGGTGAAAAGTGGCTATTTAAACAATTTGGAATATATCCTAGGTACAAAGTGAAAAAATTTCAGGGCACATCAGGGAGGAAACTAATCCATGGATGAGTGGTAGATTCTGAAACACTCCTTCATGCACAGGCCAGGCTTTTCAGGGCAGGTATCACATTGATAAATGGTGTCCTTCCTAATCCCCCTTTTGGAACACACCCTGCATTGTTTTTGGGTCCTTCCCTTACTCGCAGTCTGGGGAACTTCACCTGGGAAATGTTGTCCTGGTACAACTCGGGCTCCGTAACTAGAAGTACTGGGGGCCTCTTCTGCTTGGTTGGGAAAAATTAGGGCCTTGATGACTACTTCTTGAAAGTGAAGGAAAGTTCCCATGTGTTTAGCAGATTTAAATAGCACGTACGCATTGTACATTGCCGTCTGTACAAGGTGTACGGCTAATTTTTTGTACCACACTTTTGTTTTTCGTGTGGCACTGCAGGGCTTCAGAACTTGATCTGAAAGATTAACTCCTCCCATGTGCCTGTTGTAGGCCAGGATGCAGTCCGGTTTGGGGACAGTGGTAGTGATACCAGGTACTGCGACAGGGGAGCTGGTGTTGGGGTGAATTCTGGTCAGTACAAGGACGTCCCTCTTGTCCTTGTACTTAACCACCATCAAGTTTTCATGCAGGAGAGCCCTACTTTCACCCTTCCTCAGTGGTTGCCCTACCAGGGATCTAGGGAGGCCTCTCTGATTTTTACGTACTGTGCCGCAAGCCACAGTATGCCTGGCACTTAGGGACATGAAGAGGGGTAAGCTGGTATAATAGTTATCCACGTAGAGGTGGTAACCCTTATCAAGCAGTGGGTGCAGCAAGTCCCACACTAGTTTCCCACTAACTCCTAGGCCAGGGGGGCATTCTGGGGGTTCAATCCGGGTGTCCCTCCCTTCATAGACCTGGAACCTATAGGTGTACCCTGACCTACTCTCACAGTGCTTGTACATTTTTATGCCATACCTTGCCCGCTTGCTGGGCAGGTACTGGCGGAATTTTACCCTCCCCTTGAAATGCACCAGGGACTCATCTACACAGATGTTTTCTTCTGAGGTGTACACTTCAGAAAACTTGGCACTGAAGTGGTCAAGGAGGGCCCTAATTTTGTAAAGCCGATCAAATGTCGGGTCACTTTGGGGAGGACACTGTGCATTATCATTATAATGCAAACATTTCAGAATAGAATCGAATCCGGAACATGGCGCTACTGAATACTGGAGTGTGGTACAAGACATCCGCACTCCAGTACTGTCTCATTTTTGTTTTTTTCACATGTGCAGCACAAGCCCCCAAAAGATTTTCATTTCTGCTACTGTTACTGGGGTCCAACCAAGGGGTCTTGCATATGGTGACGTGGGGTTCTGGGTAATGAACTGCTGGGCGTACAAATTAGTTTGGGCCACAATTAAATTCACTAAATCGTCACTGAAAAACATTTTGAAAAAATCAATTTCTGTGAAGCCCGTGCAGTCAATTTGAATTCCAGAGTTTCCCACAAACTCTGGAATTTGGGGCTGATAAGCATCAGGGGTGGGGTCCATATGGGGTCACTCTGGGGGCTGCCTCAGCGGTCGTTCTGGGGCACCTCCTAGAGGGTCCCTCATCAGCGGATGATAATGATGATGATGAGGGTGTAGAGGAGTAGAGGAAAGTGGCGTCCTCTTCTCCTTCAGTGGCCGACTCGGTATCAGAGGCAAGGATGGCGTATGCCTCTTCTGCCGAGTACACTCGTTGGGATAAATGGGACATTTTTATTTTATTGGGGTGTGATGGGTGAAACGTGTAAAACTTTGTTTAGTGTGAGGGGTGTGTATGTATTGGTTTTACACGTGAAGGTGTTTTTTACTGTATTGACTAAGTTTAAAAAAAAAAAAACAGGGGGGGAGGGGGAATAAAAAAAGGACTTTTCAGTAATAAACATCTTCTGTAAAAAAAAAAAGTCTTTACTGCAGAAAAAAGGCTTTACTGCAGAAAAAAGTATTTACCGCACAAAAGAAAAAAAAAAGAGCAGACGGTGCTCAGTGCTTGCAAAATGCACGTTCGTACAAATTCCTAAACTGACACTAACTAAAATATAACTACACAATAACACTAACACAATATGTAAAAAAAAAATAAAAAAATTGCAGATGCAGTTAATACAGCACGCACACACACGGATTGTGTGTGTGTGCAGAAACTGTAGTGTAAAAATTCACTGCAGTCCTCTGCAAAATGCACGCATGCAGATACAGTGCGTTTGTGCAAAACACTAAACTGATACTAACTAAAATTTATCTATCTACCACTACCTGCGGTTCTTTTTTTACACATTATGTAAAAAAAAAAAAATTGCAGATGCAGCTAATACAGCACGCACGCACACGGATTGTGTGTGTGTGCAGAAACTGTAGTGTAAAAACATATATATATATATATATATATATATATATATATATATATGGATTTATATATATATATATATATATATATATATGTATATGTATATATGATATATATCTGACTGACACTACCTAGAGTTTCAAAAAATGTGCTAACACAGCACGCACGCGCACAAAACGTATGTGCGTGCAAATACTGTAGTAAAAAAATCACTACAGTATAAAAAACTGAACACTGGCTAAAAATTAAAACTTATATCTATATATATAGAGATATGGAGCTCTATATATATATTTATATAAAACCCTAACTGTATGTCCTTCTTTTTAACAAAAAAAAAGAAAAACTGGCAAAAAAATGAAAGAATAAAAAAAAAAAGCACAAAGAATGTTTCCCAGGTGCTGATCAGGCAGGTATGCACTGAAAAGCATTGGGCGGTCACAGCTCGCACACAGAAAAAGTGGTGCGAAGCTAGAAATTGTTAAAAAATAAAAATAAAAAAAGCCAAAAAACGCACGGACGAGTAGCGTCCGTAAAAAAAAGGACGGGAGGGGGGGGGGGCAGGAGGGGACAGGAACGGAGGGTGGGTTAGGGAAACACCGCCCCCTGCCCTTACTCGACATGGCTGCCTGCTGACCAGTGCAGCCATGACACCCGGGTCCCGCGGCGATTACGCCCGGGGGCCGGGTGAACACCGCGCCGTAATAGTATGGCGTTGGGCGTCTAGCACCTTGCCGCAGCGCTGTACTATTACGGCGCTGGGCGTTAAGGGGTTAAAAAGGTACACTATATGACAGAACAAATTCAGTTCTAAGTATATCTGCTAGTCCGTGAGCCAGGGTTGCCAACCAGAATTTTTCTTTTTTCTAGACAACTTATCCCAAAAACACAGACAATTTGGAAAACCATAATGATAAGCAACACAGCTTTTGCTCAATATACTGATAAGTCCTCATTAGCTGCATTTACTGTAAGCTGTAAAATGATCATAATTCCAATCAAAATAATCTAGTTGAGTACCATCAGCCTGAAAAAATCACAGACACCTAATTTTTAAAGGACACACGAAAAAAGGTCCTTATTTTTATGGACTGTCCAGAAATTTCTGGACAGTTGGCAACCCTGCCCTGAGCTGATACATAAACCTCTCAGAGATATGTGGCATAACGTAGTATGACTCAAATAACCTACATTAATTTAATTATATTTGAATTCATAAATTTAAATAAAATTTTATAATAAAAAAAAAAAAAAAGAATAATTTTTACCTCAAGGTGACAATGAGTCTTTCTTCTGGTCCTATACAGCGTCTCATGTTCATATTGTGAAAGGTTAGGTACGGACGAAGAGATGCTAGCAGGCGATCAAATGACTCCAATGACAGAAGTTGTGAAATTTCATAGGGTCCTGTCGCAGGTCTGCATACAATGTATGGAGGTGTCCCTTTCTGAGCCTTTGGGAGACTATAAGATGCACCCATTGCCTCCTTCTCCTCCTTGGTTCTTCTTCGTCCAGCATATCAGAATGACTTCCGAAACGCCGGGAAAGAAGCCAGCGTAGAAGAAGTCCTCTTTCAATGTACTTGGGCATGATTTTCGCACAGAAAAACGGAATAATCTAATACCAGCAAGGCACGAGATACTTACACAGCTCTATCCGACAAGAAAAGCACATACAATGGCGCCTGTTTGAGCATGTGACTCATCTACATTAAAGTTTCCTTGACAACTATGAATATAGTTATTTTTTATTCACTCCTTTTTTTTTTTCCTTCCGTTTTTTTGCGGACCGTAAAAAACATGACATTCTTCCGCAAAGTGCGGACAAACGGTTCCGTTATTTGCGGACCGCAAATCGGAAGGGACTCCACACGGTCGTGTGAATGTACCCCTAATCTGCTGTATCCGGCCCAGGAAAATGGACAACAAGGCAACTGTGGGTGAAAGAGGTATAAAAGACTGGTAAAGAGAATTATATAAGGTGAATACATCTTGCCACAGAGGAGCCACCCCTGGGCAGTCCCACCAGATGTGAAGCATTGTACCAACTGCCGCTGAACAACCCTAACAGGTGTCAGGCACGGAAAGATAAAACAGATGTAGTTTCACCGGCGTCCTATTCCACTGAGTCAGAATCTTGTAGTTAAAGAAGAACTCCCGCAAAAATTTTTATTCTCTGACCTGTTAGAAAGGTGCATGATATAATCTGTAGTGATTGTCATTTTCTTATCAGTGACTGTTTCTGTGAGTAAAAACCTCTCTTCTTATTGTAGCTGGGTCATGTGACCAACTCCCTGACCTCCAACTGACCCAGGACAGCAAGCCAGTAACTGCTCTATTCATTCCTATGGGAGCCTCACTTTCAGTCTCATAGGAATACATAGAGAATTAGACTTCCTGTCCAAACATAAGTCTATGTGTGAGTTGGTGGGTCTAATTGCTGGTCACATGACACAGATAAGAAACTTCAGGATGATATCATTTAACAATTCAGACACTGGTAAGAAAATGATATTCACTACAGATTATATCATGTACATTTCTAGCAGGACATGGAATAAAATTTTTGTCGGGAGTTCTTCTTTAAGTTCCTGGAGTCTACATGACACTGATGATTTATGCGTAAATAATAGCGATCTACTCCACTGCTCCACTGTAAGGGTGATGCCCAATTCCTCCTCCCATGCAGAAATTAATCTAGGGGCTGTCAGCGGGGCATTAATAGCCCCATCCCTATCTCCCCAGTGTTTTGTTTATTATAAATAAGTGAGATTGCGTGTCAAGGTGCAGAATCCGGAGCACACAGTTTTTCCAAAGCTTGATAGGGGGGCGCATAACAGTGATCCAGGTGCCAAGGATAAATTGTAAATTATGAGAAGACAACCTATCTAAATAAACAAGTGTCCAGACCAATACTCAGACAGGAACACAAAATTAAAAACAGTCAGGTTCTAAACTGAGGAACTGAAGCACATAGATTAAGAAGTTGTAGAATATATAGCACATACTGTACGGATACTCTGGTTATATGGAGTAGATGACTATGGCTTTACATTTTAAAGGAAGGTTTAAAAAAAAATCCCTAAAAGGGAACAACAATTGTTTCAAACTTGCCCCAGTGAAGGAGTTGTTTATAAGACAAATAAGTACGACCTAAAGGTGGATTTATATTTTGGGCCAAATTATGGCCAACCAGACTGCTGCAAGACTGACTTTAAAAATTCCCCTCATGATAATTCTCCCCCATTATCTTTAAAAATAAGTGTTTTAAGATGTTGGTGAACTGCATGTTAGGGGTATGCTGCAATACTACTGCTCCTCCTGTACTACAACCAGCACAGTGAGAGACTACAAGAGAACAAAATATATTTGCACAAGGTTCCTGACAGAATAGCAATATCTCTTAATATTATAAAAATGAGTTTCTGTCTGTCTGTTCTCTATGCGCGACCAAACTACTGGACGATTTTCACCAAATTCGGCACACAGGTACATCAGGTGTCCGGGAAGGTTTTAGATCAGGTCTCAGCTCTCTAGGACGTACCGTTCCCGAGATATTCCCAAAATATGACCTGCATTTGCCAATATTAGCCTGGGAGCTTTGGTTTCAAACCCCAACTGCCATTCTCGGCACAGACACACACAGGGAGGCCAGGTTTCCATAACAACACAGCCAGGTAATTAGCAGCCAGCTGAGGAGCTCGGCCATTTCTATTCACTGCTTTAAAGGGGCAGAGCGCTGTGGATGACTCTGTTAAAGGGGTATTCCGGTTACCATAAATATAACTTATGTTTTAAACTAATTTTAGACTGAGACCGTTCAGTAGTAATAAATAATGTTTTCTTCCACTGCTACCCATTGCGTGTCCTCATAAATTACCATGGCATCGACCTGTAATTGAGGTCACCCTCACAAGAAGGACTTAAAACCCCTTCCCCAGGTCTCGCTAAGCCACGCCCCTGACTCAGTTAGGTCACGCCCCTTCCCAGTCCGCAGTCAAACGGGATTGAAAAAATAAAGGTAAAAATCAACTTCTGTCAGCTGCAGGGGTGGGAGGGAGGTTGACTTTATCTCTGCAACGACACACAGAAACATTAAATGAAATAGATTAAATACACCAGAGCGAAGCAATGTTTTCTTCCACTGCTACCCATTGCGTATCCTCATAAATTACCATGGCATCGACCTGTAATTCAGGCCACCCTCAAAATAAGGACTTAAAACCCCCACCCCAGGTCTTACTAAGCCACACCCCCGACTCTGTCAGGCCACACCCCCTCCCACTCTGCAGCCAATGGGGATTGAAAAAATGAAGGTAAAAATCAACTTTTGTCAGCTGCAGGGTGAATTTCTCTCTGCAATGACACACAGAAACATTAGATGAAATAGACTAATTTTAGACTACGACCATTCAGTAGTAATAAAAGATGTTTACTTCCACTGCTACCCATTGCATGTCCTCATAAATTACCATGGTATCGACCTTTAATTCAGACCACTCTCAAAAGAAGGACTTAAAAGCAACCCCCCCAAAGTCCCGCTAAACCACGCCCCTGGTCAGGTCATGCCCCCTCCCACTCCGCAGCCATGAATTGAAAAAATGAAGGTAAAAATCAACTTTTGTCAGCTGAATTGACTTTCTCTGTGCAACGACACACAGAAACATTAAATGAAATAGATGAAATACACAAATTTTAGAGTACGACCGTTCAGTAGTAATAAAAGATGTGTTCTTCCACTGCTACCCATTGCGTGTCCTCATAAATTACTATGGCATCAACTTGTAATTCAGGCCACCCTCAAAAGAAGGATTTAAACCCCCCACCCCAGGTCTCACTAAGTCACGCCCCCGACTCGGTCAGGCCATGCCCCCTCCCACTCCGCAGCCAACGGGGATTGAAAAATTGAAGGTAAAAATCAATTTCTCAATTTCTCAGACTTTCTCTCTGCAATGACACACAGAAACATTAAATGAAATAGATTAAATATAACCGTGCAAAGCGATGTTTTCTTCCACTGCTACCCACTGTGTTTCCTCACAAATTACCATGGCATTTACCTGTAATTCAGGCCACCCTCAAAAGAGGGACTTAAAAGCACCCACCCAGGTCCCGCTAAACCACGCCCCCGACCCGGTCAGGTCACACCCCCTCCCACTACGCAGCCAAAAATAATTTAAAATAAAATTTAAAAAAAAATAAAAAATAAAATAAAATAAAATAATTTTTGCGGGCCAAGTTGTACTTTCCAATGCCACCATTTAATATTGCATATGGTGTAGTGGGAAGCGGGAAAAAATTCCAAATCGGGTGAAATTGCAAAAAAAAAACCGCTATTCCGCTACAGTTCTACAGGTTTTTTATTTACAGCGTTCGATGTTCATTAACCCCCTATAACTTTTTGGTATTTGTGTACGGAGCTGTATGGGGGCTCATTTTTTGCGGGGCGATCTGAACTTTTTATTGATACCATTCTGGGGTGTGTATGATTTTTGATCACTTTTTATTTAATTTTTTTAGAAAAAAAAGCGACAAAAAAACAGAGAATCGCCATTTTGACGCTTTTGTCCACCACACAATTCGCCGTATTGGAATTTTTTTTAATATTTTAAAAGTACGGGCGTTTTCGGTCATGGTGATACCCATGATGTCTATATATATTGCTATTTAGTTTTTTTTTTTTTTTAATTATACGGAAAGGGGGGTGATTTAAACGTTTATATTTTTTTATTTTTTATATATTTTTTAACATTTTTATTTTTTGTGATTATTTTAAAGCTCAAATATGAGCAAATAGATTGTGTTTTTTATTTTTTCTTTATGAGCAATCAGGGGTTTTTAATATTGAATTAAAAATCGAATTTTATAATTTCTTATGCCTGCCATCTAGTGGTCAGAATAAGAATTGCACTTTGAAAGCTGTAAACCTCATCAGCGAGGTTTACAGCTTTCAGATCGTGTACAGACACCCCATTTGACCACACCACGTTTCCGGGTTTTTGTGCTACTAGATGCCGTGATCTCATGTGATCACGGCATCTAATTGCTGAAGAGGGAACTGCCGATGGCAGTAAGTACCCGCAAGCCTCTGCTGTTAGAAACAGCAGAGACTTGTCGGCCATGACGCCCGCCGCACGTGCGAGCGGGCACCATATGTCTGCATCGCCCCTAAGGGTTAAGTAATCTACAGTATTTCATTATCATTGATTACTTTTGCAAATTCAATAAAGATATAACTGCATAAAGTCTTGATTTAAAAAAACAAAACCTATTATTTTACAAATACGGCAATGCACAGTATGAGGCTCATTTATTAAGACTGGCAATTTACATATAGTACTGGTCTTCAGTGTCTCTGTACTGCTGGAGGAAGTGCCAAAGTTATGTGGATGCACAGGCCTCTACACAACTTTGGGGGTTTCCTCCAGTAGGCCCTGTGACAAACTTAAATCAACACCATCTCCCTTGCTGGTGTAGATTTAAGCCATTTCTAAACCAAAAACTGGTGTAGAAATGATAAATGAGATGAGACTGCTGGCCTTCCCTCTTCCCTGCCCACACATCAGAAATTTGCAAAAGAACATCTAAAGAACCCTGATGCATTTTGGAAACAAAACTTGTGGTTGAGGTTAAAATAGAACTATTTGACCACAATGATCAAAAGTATGTTTGGAGAAAAAAAGGCGACAGAATTTCATGAAAAGAACACCTCTGCAACCATTAAAGGGGCTTTGTTACTTCAGCAAGTAGCATTTATCATGTAGAGAAAGATAATAAAAGCCACTTACTAATGTATTATGATTGTCCACATTGCTTCCTTTGGCAGGCTGGATTCATTTTTCCATCACATTATACACTGCTTGTTTCCATGGTTACAGACCACCCTGCAATCCATCAGTGGTAGTAATGCTTGGACAATATACCTGTAGAAAAAAATGGCTGGGATTGTGGGAGCTCACATGTGCTGCCGTTTTTTTTTATAGTATGCATGCAAAGCTACACTGCTGGTTTGCAGGGTGGTCGTAACCACGGAAATGAGATGTGTATAATGAAATTAATCCAGCCAGCAAAGGGGGCAATATGGAAAATCATAATACATTAGTAAGTGCCTTGTATTAACTTTTTCTACATAATAAATGCTATTTGCTGAAGTGACAAAGCCCCTTTAAGAATGGGATTGATCAATCATGCTTTGGAGTTGTGTTGCAGCCAATGGTAAAGGGAGAATTTCAGAAGTAGAGGGAAGAATGGATTCATTGAAATTCCAGTTAATTCTAGAAGCAAACATAACACTAACAGCAAAAAAGTTGATGTTCAAAAGAGGATGGCTTCTATAAACGGATAATGATCCTAAACACATCTCGAAAATCCACAATAGAATACCTCAAAAGGCGCAAGCTAAAGGTTTTACCATGGCTATCAGTCTACTGATCTAAACATCATTGAAAATCAGTGGATAAACCTCAAAAGAGCAGGGCATGCAAGACAGCCCTGGAGACCGTCATGCATGTACTGTCACATAAGTCACAGAATTGGAAGACTTTTGCAAGGAAGAATGGATGAAAATCCCTCAAACAAGAATTGAAAGACCCTTGATAGGCTACAAAAAGTGTTTACAAGCGGTAATACTTGCCAAAGAGAGTGCTACTGGATGCTAACCATTCAGGGTGCCAAAACTTTCGTTTCGGGCCCTTTTACTTTTTTTGTTATTTTGAAAATGTAAAAGATGAAAAAAAAATTATTCTTGATCAAAATACAAAGGGAATGTGCCATCTTTAACTTTACACCTTTTGGAGATCATTTCATCTTCAACGTCATTGTAGAAAGTAGAAATGAGCGAAGTATTGAAAAATTCGATTCGGCTGCTTCAATGAATTTTACCCAAAAATTTGCTTTGTGACAAATTACTTTATCACGAAGCGCATTTCTTTGTAAGTAGTGGGTACAATAAAATGTTCCAGTATGTATCTATCGTGCAAATATTTTCTGAAGTTCTACACAGTATTTCTTAAAAGATAATTTTAAGAAGCTTATTGATAACAGCTTGCAGATAAAATATGAGTTCTTTTTTGCTTTTCTATATTACAGCTATTACATCAAACACAAATGTATCAAGAGCAGATTGGACAGCATGTAGATAAGTACGACTTTTTAATCTGTATGGGTAGATTTAGGCCAGCGATTTCATAGCAGGAGATGTCGTTCATGAAAAAACTCCATTATTTATTTTTTAATGCCCTGACATTACAGAGAAAAATGTTAAATTACTTTCCAAGTTGTTCAAGCTTCTTAATGTCTCTGTGATACTGCAATGTTTATTTAATGGCTCTCACTTAAATTCCACCTGCAAATCTACAGAATCTATCAGCCTAGTTGAAATGTAATTCTGATACCTTCTTTATGAAATGTTCCAGAACAAATTATGTAACTGAAATCTCTGGCTCATTGTGATGTCTTGTATTTGCTGTTGAGGATAAAGCACTTTAATTGTAAAATGTATCTCCTCTACTATAAATACAATACATTATATAACAAGACAGGAATAATGTGACAGCCCCAATCTTGAATATTGACTTAACTGGTGTAACATCCAGAGTAGCTGACCTTCCCCTGCATGCAGGGCCTGCCAGAGTATGTAAGAGCAGTGTGCTACCAAGTATGAAGTGGAACCAAGGTTCTGGAGACACCAGGAGAAGGCTTTTAAGAATGGACAGGACCTGTTGCTACTGTGTGGAATGAGGAGGTTCTGTTACGTGCCCTGAGCAGAAAGATGACAAAATGTGGCCAAGAGGCCAAAGCGAACCAACATGGAATGCACATCCCAGTATAAAAATGAATAAAAAATGTATCTATTGGAAAGACAGTACACACAGAGGTCAAAAATTGCACACAATAACACCAGCGCTGGTGCAAGCAGAAGTCAAAACGGTCACACAATCAGACCAAACATATTTGATCCAAGGTCAAACAATGAACAGATCCATAAGGGCATAAAAGGTATGTCATATAAATATATCTATAAATGACAATGCAGCATCAATAATAGTGAACAATACCTCATCCCAAGGCAAAAGAACCATAGTCATTGTATTTGAACCATCTTTGCCCTCTACAAAATAGTCAGTGTGTCCCCTTGTTTGGTTTTTGATTTCACCTGAGCAGAAAGATGGCAGTAACAGAGGTGTCATCTGCAGACTCAGGTGGGAGAAGCTGGTCATCAAGTATGATCTGCTGAGTTTAGAGAGAAAGGGCTATGTAAAAATCTGCGAGTCACAGCACACAGCCAGAGCATGAGATGTATGCCAGCACCAGAACCCAGACCAGAATGATCTCATCACAAACACCATTATTAATGCAATTTAGGATAAGTTCCAAATTGGACTTAATACTCAGTTGTCTGTGGTGTTTAAATTATGTTAAATTTCCCCCTTCATGGTAAGAGGGTGCGGCTGTAGCACAAGAAATGCACGTCCAGTCGTTTCATTGCTGATCATGCATATCTCTCCTGGTTACACCCAGAGAGCTAATTTTATTAGAAATACATGTTGGTGTAATCACACCCTCATTGTCATCAATTTTAATATATCCAATCACAATCATACAAGTATACATGTAACATCAAATCAAATCAAAAGAATGATGATGGTAGCCGCCCAATGCTAATGAGGACACATACACAATACTTCATCTATCTGGGAAATTCCATATGCATATTTCAACTTCTGCTAAGTTCCTGTTTTCCTATAGACATATCAAGTGATTATGAGTCATTTTTATTTTTAAGCATATGTGACATCTAATGGAGATTAGAGATTATAAGATATAAGAGATATGGATATAAGGAGATGGAGACCACCTGATAATGAAATATAACCCTAGCACAATTGTGTTCACCAACTAACTAAATTTCTTTAACACCAGATTACAGCAGAGTGAGTCTAAGTCCCCAAGTATAAGGGGAACCAGGTGGAAGAACTGTATCCTAAAGAGAATTGAGTTGCATTGCTGTGGTTGCCCATGACGACGGGATAGTGTTTGCCTCGGATCAATAGGGAATCCATAAAGAACCATGTGAGGGCCATCAGCTTCTTCGTGGGGTGGGAAGTGAACAGCACAGTACTTGGTTGAATTTTTGAAAGTAATTAAGCTCTATTTTCATCCATCTAACGTTAGTCAGTTACTCAGTTTGTTCTGTAGACTTTATAAGCAGCCCTGGGTATTAACCTGTTACTGAAAGGTATATTGTACACTATAAACCCTGCGAGACTACGTGTGAGAGAGACAGAAGCTCCCTTCACACAGGCATGTGGCTGAAGACTGGGTTAACCCAGGATTGTTTGCAGTATTTTATTTTCAGGCGTCCCTGCCAGTAATTTTGGTCCGTTGAAGGGTGTGGCTGAGATCCCTGCTTCTATTACGCCTTGGGGCTGGAACTCTAGCCACTATTTAGTTTCACTCTCACCATTTATCTGTGCCTGCTATAGAGCCTTGTGCCTAAGGCTACTTTCACACTAGCGTTTTTAAATTCCGGTATTGACTTCCGTCATAGGGGCTCAATACCAGAAAAAAACGCTTCAGTTCTGTCCCCATTTATTGTCTGGTGTGACCACAATGGTAAACAGATCCGCCCTCCATTGACTTTCAATGGAGTTCAGGACGGATCCGTCACCTAGACATACAGACATACATACAGACATACATACAGACATACACACAAACATATACATACTTACATACTCCAGGCAGGCAGGCCGCACGTCTTCATGCCCAGGAGGCGCTCCGCTATGACGATTTCCTACAGCGCCCAGCAGAGGGCGCTGTGGGGAATTGTCATAGCTGCGCGCCTCCTGGGCGTGAAGACGTGCGGCCTGCCTGCCTGCCTGGAGTATGTAAGTATGTATGTGTTTGTGTGTATGTGTATGTGTGTGTATGTCTGTATATGGTACTGTGTGACATGTGTGGGGCCGGAACGCGGTTACGGCCCCACACATGTCCCCGCGGCAGTCCGGATCCGACGGCACTCTTCACCTGCCGGATCCGGACTGCCGCTAGTGTGAAAGAGGCCTAAGCTAGCTACTCTGAGTTTATCCTGTATTCCAGTGACTCTGTACCTTTTTCCCTGGTTTCTTATTAACGTTACTTACCTCTGGTTTTCTCCTCTGTTTATTCCTTGTTTGGTTCCTTTACTTTTTACCCCTTCAGTACCTGACCTGTTTTGTTTTTTTCTTGCTTGTGTTTTGTTTTGTTGTTTGTCTTGTGTTCCACTTACTTTAGTGTAATTGCAGTCTTTGGTTGGGGCCGGCCTGTTAAGGAGCCGGGTTCCCCCAAAAGGCAGGGAGAGTGGATTGGGAGGAGTGTCAGGGCCTCACTTTGTCTGTGTCATTTGTGTTCCCCTGACCAACTCCTCACAGGTTCTCTGTAAATTTTTATCTTAAAGTAAAAGTGTAATCAGAAAACGACTTATTGTCTAAATCACATTTTTATGTTTAACATATTTTAACAAATTTTTGATTTTTTTTAATGCTGACCTGCTGCCTGCTGACCCCAGATTGTCTGACAAGGCTGTTTTTAAGCTTGTGAGCCCCCTGCTTCCTCCCAGAGGATATGTGAATACCCTTTTTCTTCCTCACACGTGTTTTTTGCTGACGCCATGTGCAGTATAATGGTGCCACTGTATGTGTCGTTCTACTGGAATAGTCCAAAGCGAATCTGAAAAGTTAATTTTGTGGACAAATTTTTGTGAAATTCGTAACAAACCAAGTTTGTTATAAACTGAGGTTTATAACTGAGACTCAGTTTGCTGAGCCTAAATCATAAACTGAGGAAACATATAAGGGAAAGACTGAGTCTTCTGTCCTTTTTGAATCCACTTCTGGCTTCAACTTCAAAAAGGTATTAAAAAATGAATGTGGAAACCAAGCCTAAAAGCATCATCAGCTATTCAACATTTCCTAAATTAAGGAAGATATAGCAATTGAACACAAATATGTGACTGATTGCTGACAGCTGGTGTCTTGTTACAATGTTTACCAGAAATAACTGGTGGTATTTCTGTTTATAGCATTCAGATGCATTCGTATTCCCAAGCTTTCTTGAGTAAAGTCGTGTCTAATCCATAAATGTTTTTCTTTCTGTATGAAGATTATGACTCTTACTTCTTGAGGATTAGTAATTTTGAGATTTTCTTTGATCACAATGTGAATTTATTAGAGCCTTATGCTTCAAAATGGTCCATCTGTTAAGATTCATTTCTCATCAGTTCTTTAAATTACTAGAGGATTTGTTGGTGTGTTATTTTTGTTCACAGCCATATTAATGTTAGTAGTAACATAATCAGTTTCATTATGTGCATTTCATGCCGTTTGCACAGATTTAAAGCTTGGTTGCTTCATCTAGTCTCATGCTTCTGAAGCAGCTGTTAGGCATTTAGCTAATATAATTCTAATCCATGTGAGGATTTGATTTGTCCATTCAAAGTTAGATGTATGTGTAGTCTTAGAAATAAAATCACTCTCTATTTATGGCAGCAGTTTAGGTCTATAAGGTTGCCAGTCAGTATTCATTTATGTATTTAGGTCAGGCTTGCATGGCTGTCTTTTAAAGCTAGAAATTGTTAGCAAAAAATAAGGTTAATCCCTCATTAGAACTCTAAATACATTTTACACATTAAAGTCTAATGCCAGACAATTCAGGTGTAACTGTGGTTAATCCATGCCATACTTAAAATCATACTGTGAGCTGAGATTGGGGGTTGTCTTAAACATTTGATGGTGAATTTTTATGTCTATGCATCAAACAGAATCAAAAAGTCCATGGTTAATGACAAATTACTTGTTACAAAGCGTATCTTTATGTAAGTAGCGGGTTCAATGATATGGAGTGCCTCTCTACATTACTGTACCTCTCAGATGTCGTGTTCATACATGATTGCAGCATCTGAGAGTTAAAACAGTGTCAAATTAACAGAAAAAAAATTTAAATCATACTTACCGCCTCCATTTGCTCACGATGGGCCAGCACCATCTTGGTTGAAGATTTGATGTCACGCTGACCAGTCACGAGTAAATGGAGGAGGTAAGTATATTTTTTTTTTGTTTTTTCACTGTTTCAGGTTAAATCCATTAAAGCACTAGGAAATTCGGCTCCATGGTGAATCAAATTTATCCTGAAATTCAAATTGAATTCCACTTCGTTGGATTCGCTCATCTCTAGTTTACACCTTGTTTATGGAATCCAGACAGGTAAATTCTCATACATATATAAATCAAATATGCCAATAGTACATTATTAGCCAGATATGCCACAATAGTGCCCTTTTGCCATATGCATGACTGGTAAACCTTTGATTCAACTTTATTTAAAAACTAGCTGAAGGACCCGGCTTCGCCCGGGTATATTTAATTTATTTCTTTTACTGTTTATGGTGTGTGTCGTTAAAAGATATCGAGAGTGCCCTCTACAGTGCCTGCCCCTTTAACAGTGACCTCTACAGCGGCCCACCCCTTTAACAGTGACCTCTACAGCGGCCAGCCCCTTTAACAGTGACCTCTACAGCGACCCGCCCCTTTAACAGAGACCTCTACAGCGGCCCACCCCTTTAACAGTGACCTCTACAGCGGCCCGCCCCTTTAACAGTGACCTCTACAGCAGCCTGCCCCTTTAACAGTGACCTCTACAGCAGCCCGCCCCTTTAACAGTGACCTCTACAGCAGCCCGCCCCTGTCTGAGTGTGAGCTACTGAAAGGGTGGACATCCCTGTGTCTGTCCAGTTACTGCGTCGGACGGAGAACAGGTAGCCAGAAAACTGGACTGTCCAGCCTAAAGCCGGACATCTGGCCACCCTAACATCAGCCTGCCCCTAGGGTGGCCATAGGTCTTGTTTTAGGCTGGACGGTCTGGCTTTCAGACTCCCTGTCCTCTGTCATGCGCAGGGCCTGGATGGACACAGCAGCAGCACTCTCAGCAGCAGCACTGTGCAGTCTGAGCAATGAGCTACAGGGAGAAAGTCACCCTCCCCCCACCCCTGCAGCTGACAGAAGGTGATTTTTACCAATATTTTTAATCCCAGTCAAATGCAGCATGGAAGGGGCGTGGCCTGACTGAGTCAGGGGCATGACTTAGTGGGATCTGGGGGTGGTGCAGTGGAAGAAAACATCTTTTATTTTTACTGAACAGTAAATATGTAAAATTTACATTATATGAGGTAATGATTGATGATGAGTTAGTCTAAAACATAAGTTATAGTTATGGTAACCGGAATACCCCTTTACCATTGTCATCCAAAGTGCTCTGCCTGCAGACCTACACCAGTGAACTGGCTAGGTTGTCATAGAAACCTGGTGTGTGCCTGTGAGCTTCTATTGGCTGATAAGGGTCACGTGACCAGGCTACTATTGGCTAATGCATTTTTTGGGAATATCTCAGGAACGGTACGTCCTGGAGAGCTGAAAACTTTTCTAAAACCTTCCCGTACACCTGATGTACATGTGTGCCAAATTTTGTGACTGTAGCTGCAGCGGTGCGGATTCCTTTAGCGGACATACACACACACACACACACACACACACATACACTCAGCTTTATATATTAGATTTAGTCTATTTAACTCTTCAATATACTGTAACTGTATGCAAAAGAAGGCATACAAACTTTTCTTGGTTTGAGATATCCATAGATGAGTGGTGTGTGATGACCAGCTATGAAAACAAATCAAAATTTGCATTACTCTCTATGGTGTTTTTATGCAATACTGTACTGTGCAAAAATGTGTCAAATTGGTATAGCGAGAAATTGGAGTCCTTTGCAAAATTGAAGACTTTCATGAAATTCACAGAAAGTTGGGATTTTAAAGAAACAAACCTCCTTGTCTGTAGTTGAATGAATGGGTTGTCTGAAACCTAAGTTCAGAGTGATTGATTTTCTTTTGTGTGGTAAATGAGACTGATGAGTGTAAGAAATGTTATGTAAGTTTAAAAGAGATGCTGTTGTAGGAATTATAGGAACTAGGAAGTGAGAGAAAACAAAGCCAAGAGAGATTTGAGTAACAGTGCCTGTTTATAGTTAGTGAGCTATTAAAGTGCCCACCTCTCTGTGATATCCACAGGTACCCAAGATGCCCAATCTGCGGAACTGTGTGTGAGCAGACTTGGAAGCCCAGTCCGGGACTGGGGGGAATCGGTCTTGCGGAACTGTTTGTGAGCAGACCGGTGAGCCTGCGGAACTGTGTTTGAGCAGGCGGTGAGGTGAATCAGGGTATTCGCGTGTAGTGGAAGAAGGGGGGATCCACTCTTCTTCGATGGCAACTAGGCAGTCAAAAGCTCTGAAAGAGGGGGGCCTCTCAGGGAGGGAGGTGACTGCAGTGGATATCATAGAGAGACAGTGTGGAGAAGGGGCAGTGAGAGATATAAACAGAATATTCAAGAGAGCAGACATACTAAAGAATGATTGTTTAAATCTGGAAAGATGGAAAGAGTTAATTATCATGAGTGTGAAAAAGAGGAAGTACAGGCTGCTGCTTTGATGAGACTGAATCGGCTTGTCATCCGTCATTTGTGGGGTCCCCAGTGTCTTAAGTCATAGATTTACCAAAAGATTGTGTTTTAATGTTGCTGAGTCTCTGCAGAAGAGGAGGAGGGACCGAGAAGAATCAGATTATAAAAGGAAAGTATCTTTGCATTATTTGTTAATGTAGAATTGCCGTAGTCCCTGTTTCAGATATTGTTTTGGCAGATGTGGTCTGTATTTAAATAGATTTCTGTCTCATATTTACCCCGTGTTAAAAAGTAGATGTGTCAGTGAATACAGCTGCCATTGGTGATTTATCTGATTTATCAGTACATTCAGTGATTGATATTTACTAGAAACATCTTTAAAGTTAAAAAAGTGATAAAGTGAAGTTTAGAGACTTTTGATGATATAAATGAATATGCTTGTCTTCTGTCCCAGATGTTCTGAGGTTATAGATGTGTGTTGTGAATGGGGAAGTATGGAATATGAGCTGTCTATGTTTCTTTTGTGAAGGAGAAAATAAGTACTTAAAGTTAAAAGTTAAAGTTTTTGATACAGGCAGCATGTTGGTAATGATATCCAGGAAAAAAAAAACTTTTGAATTGGGTTAAAGAAAATCCACGTGGTAAAAGACGAGCTCATTGTTACATTTAGTATTGTGTGCACACTATTTTTCATTTTTGCAAACTAAAGGTTTTGTGAGTTTTATTTTATAGCCCGACTTAATGGACGTCAAGAAAGCCTGTTGTTTTTCCCAAATGTTTAACTTGGTTGGGATTGTGACTAATCTATTTTTCAGGAGTGAAGAAAGAAGCACCGAGAGACCCCAACATATTCGGCAGATCTGCACAAAAATATCATTTTCATTGATTTTGTGCTGAAACTTTTCCATCTGTCATGCATATATATTTTTTGAGTTTTTATTGGAGCTCCATTACATACTGTATTTGTTTGTGTGTGTTAAATGTGTGATGGGCCCATGTTTCGTATCGTTATATGTTGTATGTTAAGACATCTAGTTAGAACTGATCAAAAAGGAGAAGTTATATTTTGCCAGACGACAGAAGGTGTGGTGATAGTGACGTAGAAATTGAGACTTAAAAGAGTAGCATAAATTATGAAAAGACAGCCTCTTCTGTTCCTCCCTAAGTACGAATAGCGTGATATGTCACTAGAGTCGGAGAAAAAGAAAAAAATTAAATTGGTTCATTTAATTTCAACAAGTTGCATATGCGTGTAAGGTAAAATATTGCAAAGTGAGAAAGATTGAAAACAATAAGATTGAAAACCAAGATTGAAACCAATAAGATCTGTTTGTTTTAAAAAATGTTATTAACATTCAGACAAGTGTGCTTATAGAGGTCTGCAAACAAAATCATCAAATAGTATAATAGTATGTGGTTAAATCAAATGAAATGGTTGAAGTAACTGTGTGACCAAAGATTTCATCTGCCAGTGAAAACTAGATAATAGATAAGGTTTTCTGATCTGTTCTTATTTTCTGATTATTTTTGTTTTATTTTCTGAACGTGATGGGAGCAGCCGATCTGTTTGAAGAAGTACTTAACAGCATTTGAAAAGTATTAAAAGAATTGCTTTATGAGACAGTTACATGAGCATTTGAAAAGTATTAAGAGAATTGCTTTATGAGACAGTTACATGGGCCATGAAAAGAGAGATCTGGAGGAGATAAAGCACTTAGAGTCTATAGAAGATTTTCTGCATTTTGATAGGAGGTTGGGTTACCAGACTACATGAAGGTTCACAACTGTTTAGATGTCATACAAACTGCAGAGCAAGTACATTCAGATCTAAATGATAACTGTATCAAATATTGAGTTTTCTTTTATAGATGGCATAGATGGATCACACACAAGACAGGATATGCTGTCAGTGCCTAAACTGATGTTGTCACCCAGATACCACTCCCTTCTGTAATATCAGTAAAGGAGGTAGAGCTGAAGGCACTCACTGAGACTGGTAAGATGGTTGTGGTAAGATAACTAACATTCATATAGATTTTAGATATGCCTTTGGTGTCTTCCATGATTGTGGTCCGATCTGGGGAGAAGAAGTTTTGTTGGATCCATGGGAAAACTATGAATAGTGTTGAGTGTGTGTGAGAGTTATTTTATGCCCTGATGCTGTCCAGAGAAAAAAAGACAACAAGTTGGAAGATTAAACTGCTATAACTGCAGACCTCCAGCCATTACCTGAAGCCAACTTAAGGTTTACGTGACTCGGCCAATCTAGGGCCAGAAGACCTTTAAAAGTAAGAGCAATGAGTGAAGACAAGCTCCGGAGGGTAGGTAAAATGGTGCCTTCTCATGTGCACTCTGCCCATTGATGATGAATTCAGCACATGGGTTGATGAATGTGTCAAGATATGTTGGGAACCCCGGGGTCCAGCAGCGCTGCCACCAGGTTTGTCCAAAGTTACATGATGTGTGCCGGTAATAATGTTGGAAGAACCTTGAGAGTTTCAGGAAGGCATATGCCTAGGCCATCTTGCCTATTTCAGAGATTGCAGATGGACTACATTAAGTTTCCAAAGGTGAGGCAGTAGGAATATGTCCTTGTCTATGCTGATCAACTTTCAGGGAATGCCTTTCCTGTAGTAAGATATTGGCTGAGGTAATAAGTAGATTAGAGATGAGCGTATATGCTCGTAAGTGCTCGCTGCTCGGACGAGTATCTCGACATGCTTGAGGAAATGGCATCTCCCGCATTTGAATTTTTGGCGCCTATAAACTCAGCCAATCAC
>ONZH01028250.1:0-65018 GCA_900303285.1 Rhinella marina
CTAGTTGCGTCTCAACCCGGAAGCATTCGCTTCCGGGTGGTGTACAGACACCCCGTGTGGCCAATCGGGGTGTCTGTACACCATATGAAAACTGTAATCCTCGCTGGTGAGGATTACAGTTTTCAAAGTGCAATTCTTATTCTGGCCACTAGATGGCAGGCCAGGATAAGAAATGAGCAATTCTTGGATTTCTGAGTCTATAAAATCCATAATTGCTCTCAAAGAAAAAAAAAAAAGCCACAATATATCAGCCCATATTTGACCTTTCAAATAGTAGAAAATTTTTTTAAAAAAATGTAAAAAAAAATATAAAAAATAAAAAAGATATAAAAGTTCAAATCACCCCCCTTTCCGTATAATTAAAAAATAAATACCTAAATAACAATAAATATAGACATCATGGGTATCACCGTGACCGAAAACGCCCGTACTTTTAAAATATAAAAAAAAATTCCAATACGGCGATTTGTGTGGCGGAAAAAAGCGTCCAAATGGCGATTTGCCGTTTTTTGTCACTTTTTTTTTCTAAAAAAAATTAAATAAAAAGTGATCAAAAGGTCATACACACCCCAGAATGGTATCAATAAAAACTTCAGATCGTCCCGCAAAAATGAGCCCCCATACAGCTCTGTAAACATAAATACCAAAAAGTTATAGGGGTCAAGATTTGACAAGGAAAAAAAAAAAAGGGCAACTTTCTAATTATTTTATCACTATGAAAACGCAGGAAAAACTATACATATTAGGTATTGCCGGATTCGTACTGACCAGTAGAATGAAAGTAGCGGATCAGTTTTAATGTACATCGAACGCTGTAAATAAGAAACCCGTAGAACTGTAGCAGAATAGCGTTTTCTTTGCAATTTCACCCGGTTTGGAATTTTTTTCCCGCTTCCCACTACACCATATGCAATATTAAATGGTGTCGTTGGAAAGTACAACTTGTCCCGCAAAAAATAAGCCCTCATACAGCTATGTGAACAGAAAAATAAAAGAGTTATGGCTGTTTGAAGGCAGGGAGCGCAAAACGAAAATGCATAACCGAAAAAACCTCCGGGCGCGAAAGTGTTAAGGTGAAAAGTGGCTCGGTACAGAAAGGGTTAAACAGAACCCTAAGACTATCACAGAGCAGGTGCATTTATACGGAGACGTGATTACACACAGGTGGATTCTATTTATCTTCATCAGTCATTTAGGACAACATTGGATCATTCAGAGATCCTCAATGAACTTCTGGAGTGAGTTTTCTGAACTGAAAGTAAATGGGCCAAATAATTTTGCACGCCCCACTTTTCAGTTTTATTATTACAAAAAAAGTTTAAATGATCCAATAAATTTCATTCCACTTCATAATTGTGACCCACTTGTTGTTGATTCTTCACCAAAAATTTAAAATGTTATATCTTTTGGTTTGAAGCCTGAAATGTGGCAAAAGGTTGAAAAGTTCCAGGGGGCGAATACTTTCGCAAGGCACTGTACATTGGCTCAGCAGCCAGTATCATACATGTTAGGATTAGGTACACAGACAACCCTGCCAAATTTCACTGTTGTAATTAAGTTCAGGTATTAGCTAGTAACACAATGCGCCACCTGGTGTCTGAATGTTGTATAGCTAGTAACACCACGCGCCACCTGGTGTCTGAACGCTGTACTGCAATTTAAATGTTATATCTTTTGGTTTGAAGCCTGAAATGTGGCAAAAGGTTGAAAAGTTCCAGGGGGCCGAATACTTTCGCAAGGCACTGTACATTGGCTCAGCAGCCAGTATCATACATGTTAGGATTAGGTACACAGACAACCCTGCCAAATTTCACTGTTGTAATTAAGTTCAGGTATTAGCTAGTAACACAATGCGTCACCTGGTGTCTGAATGTTGTATAGCTAGTAACACCACGCGCCACCTGGTGTCTGAACGCTGTACTGCAATTTATCCAATTTAGATAGAACGTCATTTCGTGACACACATCTCAGGACATGTTGAGATAAGTAATCAGTTAAGTGTGGACACATCTGTAACAATGGCAGCACAGCAGGCCAAATATGAATATAGAGGTGCAGGCCAATGGATCCGGCAACAAATCCAGGTCAATATAAGAATTAAAAAAAAACATGGCAGCACTCTCACAAAAAATGAGTTAAAAAAAAACACTTTATTTACTCTTGTGGTCGCAACTAGGGATGAGCAAACTTGTGTTTCAGGTTTGGCATACAAGGTTCAGGTTTGGGTTATGTAAGAATTCCGTTATGGATTCTGGTACCATGAACCTTAACTACGGGTCCATTCACACATCCGCATAATTAGTCTGCATCCATTCTGCAATTTTGCAGAAGGGGTGCAGACCCATTCATTTTCAATGGGGCAGCAAAATGCGGAACGCACATGGCCGGCGTCTGTGTTTTGCGGATACGCAATTTGCGGACCGCAAAACAGTAGCGGATGTGTGAATGGACCCATATGGTCCGTGGTAGCGGAATCCATAACGGAATTCTTAGAAAACCTAAACCTTGTACGCCGAACTTGAAACACAAGTTCACACAACACTAGTCGCAACGTTTTAGCTCATTATCAAACTGGTGTAAAGTAGAACCGGCTTAGTTGCCCACAGCAACCAATCAGATTTTACCTTTTATTTTTCACAGCTTCATTGGAAAATGAAAGATGGAATCTGATTGGTTGCTATGGGTAACTAAGCCAGTTCTACTTTACACCAGTTTTGATAAATCCCTCTCCCCCATGTACTTCTATGTGTACATAGCATTGTGTGTCATCACACTGTACTGATCTATGTAGGAGAAGTGACAGCTCACTGTGTGGACTGCACACAATACTGTACTCAGAAGAGACTGCACACACAATACTGTACTTATAAGATACTGCACACATTACTGTATTCAGAAGAGAGCGCATACACATACTGTATTCAGAAGAGAGTGCACACACATACTGTACTCAGAAGAGAGCGCACACACAGATACTGTACTCAAAAGAGACTGCACACATAATACTGTACTCATAAGAGAGTGCATGTAGTGAGAGCTGTCAGTAATGAGATCTAGGCTTATAAGACTGTGGTTCTGACTGTAGATATCTGCAATAACGTTATCAGCAGAAATATCTATTGTGTCTACAGCTGCTAGCTGTGCTGTGTAACAGGATGTGGGGGCGGGGCAGCAGAGCTGTGCTGGTGCATGTGAAATCAACAGGAATGCCCACAGAGCTTCTCAGGAGAAGACAGCAATGTGCAAAACTCATATCAGAGAATTTCTGAATGCATGTGAAGCAAAGCTAATATCAGTAAATTAACAAGTGCAATTGTATTATGTGCTGCATTACGGTAAGATATGGGGTTATTGATTTTTAGTGTACAAAGGTGTCCATAGCCTTTAAGTTCCAAGTCTTCACAGTGAGATTTGGCCACCAAGTGGGATGCATATGATTAGGCAGAGTGGCCTGGGTTTACCGTATTTATTGCACTTTGTGATTAATTAATTTGTAACAAATAGAATTTCTTTAAGAACTTTGGCAAATCATGCAAATTGAATTTTTGAAAACTTTGCCCATCTCTAGTTATTTTGATTGCTCAATTGGTTTCATTGTTAAAATAAACACAAATACAGAAAAAAAAATAGTAGTCAGTGTTAACTTTGCAAATTTTGGGCTGACAAAACTATTTTGATACTAAAAATATATCACATAAGGGGAAGTGCTCATTTCAAGTAAGTGGGAAGAAAACAATGATATAAAAGTCTTTTCCAAAAATGGCGAAATACATGTCACAACTTCTACATTCTACATTACACGTGTGGTAATTTTCCTGGTGTAAATTGAACTGCAGTGTGAATTTTGAAATTCGCAGCATGTAAAATCTTTGTGTGGATTTTCTCTGTGGATTTCAACCTTTGGAATGCAAAGGGTGAAATCTGCGGCAAATTCACATCAAAATCCAAAAAAAAAATTGTATGTAACATTGGATTTTGATGTATATTCGACCTGGAAATGCAGCAAAATCTGCATGCTAATTTGTGTGGAAATACTAAATGATAAATCTCTATATAGATAGGTTATCCAGTTATGTCAGTTTATTGCTGCTTTGAGGGAAAAATATTATCTGCTAGTATAAGAATAGATGTAAAATTGAGATAAGTGTTGGATAGATAGCTCTAATTGTCTTTTGATCGGCCTAAATGAAGATAATCATAGAAAAGCATTGCATTGATTACAGTAATACTGATGCACTAATTGAGTTACTAGAGGGTGCTTAACCCTTTGGATACTGGAGGTTTTTCCCATTTTGATTTTTCTTCCCTATCTTCCTGGAGCCATAACTTTTTTATTTTTCCGTTCACATATCCACATAAGGTTTTGTTTTTGCAGGACAAGTTGTACTTTCTAATGCCACCATTTAATATGGCATACAAAGTAGTGGGAAGCAGGAAAAAAATCCAAGTGGGGTGGAATTGGAAAAAAACACAATTCCTCCACCGTTTTATGGGTTTTGTCCTTACGGCGTTCCTTCGGCAGAAAAACTGACCAATGCCCTTTATTCTCTGGTTCAGTACGATTGCAACAATACCACATATGTATAGGTTTTTTAAGTCTAAATTCAATAAATTAAAACTTCTGACCCCCATAACTGATCCCCAGAATTATGTCTACTCAGCTGTGTGGGGGCTCATTTTATGTGGGACAATCTGTCGTTTTTATTGATCACATTTTATTACTTTTTTTGTGTAAGAGAAGCAATGAAAAAATGGTGAAATTATTGTTTGCCCGTAGCAGATCATGCTGTGTAACAGCATCTGCTGCTGGCAAACAACTAGTCAGTAGGAGGATGAGCGACGGCATTAGCCATCACTCCTCCCCATACTGTGGAGTTGATCGTTGCATGTAAATTCCGAGGTCTCCTCCATCAGCAAGTAGGCGATTGTCAGGAAGGAACGCCTCCTTCCCAACAATTTGCTGCTGCATCGTCCCATGTAAAGGGACCCTTAGTCTGGCTACACTGATGGTCTGGCTACACTGGTTACACTGGCTACACTGATGGTCTGACTAAAAATAAGGAAGTTGTTCAAAAAGTCCAAAGAGCAAGTTAAAGAGCCAGGCTAGGAACCTGTTTTGTATTAAAAAATGTTCAGAAAGTATTCCCATATACGCTGTTAATATGTAGACTGTTGAAATGGGTTTACTTGGGGTTGTATGAAAATTGGGTCACTTTTGGGTTTTTTCTACTGTACGGGTACCTAAGGGTCTCTTCGAAAAACTATTCCAGCAAACACTAACCTCCAAAACTCACATGGTGCTCCTTCCCTTCTTAGCCCTGTAGTGTGTATATGGGGTGTTTCTGTATACTGCAGAATCAGGGTTATAAACGTTGAGGTTTATTTTGCTGTTAACCTGTAACAGGGAGCCGGTGGCGTGCTCCCTCCCTGCAGTGCCGACGGCAATCCGCTTGCGTGGAGGAGCGAGGGCGCGCCAGCATCCTCGTCTCCATAGAAACGAGGGGGCGGGGAGGACCCGGCTGCGCACGCCCCCTCAGCATGGCTGGTGTCTAGTGTCCTAGACAATGAGCAGGGAAGGAACTGAGAAATGACGTTAATGAGTCGGCGCTCAGGTGTATGGGTTTGCTTGACCACATGACGCTGGCCATGTGACCCATCAATTGAGCGTTTTACTGCATTGCGTTTATTTGACCTCGGCTAGAATTTGACTTCGTCTTTTTTATATCCTTTGTACTGACGCAATCCCTTGGCTCCTGACCTTGGCTTGTATTTGACTTCATCCTTGTGATTATCCCTTTGTTCTGACGTGACCTCCTGGCTCTTGACCTCGGCTTAGTAATATTTACCGTATTTTTCGCCCTTTAAGACGCACCGGCCCATAAGACGCACCTAGGTTTTAGAGGAGAACAATAAGAAAAAAATATTTTTCATTAAAGGGGTTGTCCGAGTTAATTTTTGGTCCTTTGTATGTTTCTAACTAGTCAAATACAACAGCTTTTCCATACACTTTCTGCTTCTAAACATGCTGGTTCATCAGATTTCACTGTGATATCAGCTTGCCTCCCTGCTAATCTTGTATTCGTGCACCAAGAGATAACAGCCTGTACACGAGATGTCACTGTGCTGGCCACGCCCCTCTGCACTGCCGGGCTGCTATCTGCTCTCTCCTTGTATTCTTTCAGATAAAACATTAACCCCTTCAGCCAGAACACACTGAAGGCTTTACAACAGCAGCTGCAGATGTAAAGAGACACAGGATCTGCCCTCCTCACCCTACAGACACAGGGATGATCTGGAGGAGATCTGAAAGTATTGTATTGTACAAGAAAGGTAGGGGGAAGATCCTGTGTGTATCAGCAGTGTTATTGTACATCTAGGACTTGTAGTCCTACACATACAACATGCTGCTGAGTATTCCTGCAGACATGTCACTCAGGGCAGCACTTGTATTCACTGCCTTTGCAGAGCAGGAAGGGGGGCAGAAATTGTTGTTACTGCAGGTAAACAAAGGACAGAGGAGAACCAGGGAAATGAGGAAATATAGATTTTTTTTGCCTAAAACTTGCTTAACTTAGTTATATATTGCTGCCCATCAGATTTACAGTACTATATATTTTTTTCAACCCCTTTAAACCTCTGGTCAGACCACCAATCAGACCTAAACTGACAGCCCCAATAAGACCCCCAATATTAATAAGACCCCAATAAGACCTCAGATCAGACCCCCAATCAGACCCCAATGTGAATGACCCCCAATCAGACCTCAGATAAGAGCCCCATGTCTCATATCAGCCCCCATATGCCTCTCATCAGCCCCCATTGTCTCTCATTAGCCCTATTGCCTCTCATTAGCCCTCATTGCCTCTCATTAGCCTCATTGCCTCTCATTAGCCCCCATTGCCTCTCATTAGCCCCCAGTGCCTCTCAATAGCCCCCAGTGCCTCTCAATAGCCCGCAGTGCCTCTCAATAGCCCCCAGCACCACTCATTAGCCCCCATTGCCTCTCATTAGCCCCCAAGCAGCCTTAAATTAGCCCCCCCATTGGCTCTCACCGGCCCCCAGCCACTTTATATCAGCCCCCTTTGCCTCCTGTTTTATAAAATAAATAATCACTTACCTCTCCTGCTTCTGGACGCCGCCACTCACCGCCGACCGCTCTCTGCCTTCCTCCTGCACTGTGAACTGGCGCGCACAGCGTGAGGTCACAGAGCGCCCTCACACTGTGTGCAGCCCTTACAGGCGACGGCCGAGTGGAGGACCAGGAAGCCGTGAGTACAGAGTCTTCACCGCTTCCTGGTCCTCCGGTGCTAATGAGCTCTTCCATAATGGAAGCGCTCATTAGCATTCACCCCATAAGACGCAGGGGAATTTTCCCCCGACTTTTTTTTGGGGGGGAGATGCGTCTTATGGAGCGAAAAATACGGGATGTATCTGTAGTTTTCTCCCATTGTTTTCCCTCCCTGTAAGGCATGTACTTAAGCCTAGACTGTCTAATGGTGAATTTACACTGCACAATTGTTGGACAGATTATCAGGAACGAACGCTACAACAAACACTTGTGCTGCCAATGTGCTGCCAATGAACAAACAAAACGCTCATTCATTGGGCAAAATACTCTTTCATGCAGCACATAAAATCATTCATTTCTGGGCAGCAGATTGTGCTGTGTGAATAGCAATCTGCTGCCGAGAAACAATGAATCTGTAAGAGGATGAACAATGACAGTATCCTCATACAGTGGAAGAGATTGCTGCATGTAAATGCAGCTCTTTACCTCCACTGATGAGTTATCAGGAAGAAACAGTCCATAGGGCCAGGGCCATAACAGTAAACAGTGCTACCATAATAAAGTCAAATTTCAAGGTGTTCTTTTCCTCAACAGGTAGTAATTAGAGATGAGCGAATCAAAGCTGACGAAGTGGAATTTGATCTGAATTTCAGGAATTATTTGATTCACACCGAATCTGAATTTCCTGACGATTTGTGGTAATGAATCTGTATTTTTTCATTAAAATGGCGGCTGCACGTGTTTGGATATGGAGCAAGGAACATGAGGGAGGGAGGGATCACCCACAATGCCATGCATGCAGCCAATCAGCAGCCAGCCAGCTCTGTGATGTCACAGCCCTATAAATACCCTCAGCCATTTTGGATTCTCTCATTCTACAGTGAACTTAGTGCAGGGAGAGACGTTTGCAGGCGCTAGGGAAAGTGTTAGAAAACCTCATCAAAATTACATATTGCTGAATAGAATTTATTGGCAAACCTACTGGCGTTCATTACTGGTGCGAAAAAATGTATTATTCGCTCTGTGCTGCAGTGGGAAAATTACAGCCCTTTGTAGCGTATATTAGTGGCAAAAAAAAAACACGTTTTAGTTGGCATACAGCGCCAAAGTTATTTATTGGCAAACCTACTGGCATTTATTAGTGTTGCGAAAAAACCTATTATTCGCTCTGTGCTAAAGTGGGAAAGTGACAGCCTTTTGTAGCGTGTATTAGTGGCAAAAAAGAAAAAAGTTTTATTTGGCCTACAGCGCCAAAGTTCTATATTTTCGAAACTACTGGCGTTTATAAGTGTTTTAAAAAAACGTATTATTCGCTCTGTGCTGAAATGGGAAAGTGACAGCTCTTTGTAGCGTGTATTAGTGGCAAAAAAAAAGTTTTAGTTGGCGTACAGCGCCAAAGTTATTTATTGGCAAACCTACTGGCATTTATTAGTGTTGGGAAAAAACCTATTATTCACTCTGTGCTGAAGTGGGAAAATTGTGAAAGTGACAGCTCTTTGTAGCGTGTATTAGTGGCAAAAAAAGTTTTATTTGGCCTACAGTGCCAAAGTTATTTATTTGCAAACCTACTGGCGTTTATTACTGGTGTGAAAAAAACTATTATTCGCTCTGTGCTGAAGTGGGAAAATTACAGCCCTTTGTAGCCTATATTAGTGGCAAAAAGTTTTATTTGGCCTACAGCACCAAAGTTCTATATTTTCAAAACTACTGGCGTTTATAAGTGTTGTAAAAAAACGTATTATTCGCTCTGTGCTGAAGTGGGAAAATTACAGCCCTTTGTAGCCTGTATTAGTTGTAAAAAATAAAGTTGTATTTGGCCTACAGCTCCAAAGTTCTATATTTTTAAACGTACTGGCGTTTATAAGTCTTGTAAAAAAACATATTATTTGCTCTGTGCTGAAGTGGGAAAATTATAGCCCTTTGTAGCGTGTATTAGTTGTAAAAAAAGTTTTATTTCGCCTACAGCGCCAAAGTTATTTATTGTCAAATTTTCCATCACCTATTACTGGTGCAAAAAAGCGTAATATTCGCTCCATGGTGGGAAAATTATAGCCCTTTGTAGCGTGTATTAGTGGCAAAAAAAAGTTTTAGTTGGCGTACAGCGCCAAAGTTACATTTTGTCAAACCTTCTGTCAGTTATTAGTGGTAGCAAAACACTTATTAGCTGTTGTGTGGTGATGTGGGAAAATTGCTGCCCTTTGTAGCGTGTTTTAATTTCCTTTTTATTTATTTGATCTAACAGCATGTCAGACAGCGAAGTGACAGACCCTGCACGGGGGAGTGGCAGAGACCTAAATGTTTCTGGCGCAGGCACAGGTCGCAGCAGAGTAAGGTGGCATGGCAGCAGGGGTCACTTTGAGAGGCCTGAGCTCCCGGTGTCATCTAGCGATCGGGTCTTGACCAGCAACCCAGCGGTTCTTGAATGGTTGACTCAGTCTTCGACTTTGTCCCAAATGACGTTAGACACCCCCAGCCAATAACCGGTGGGTTCGTCAGCCACAACCCTTAGTTGGCATGGCCCGGGAGCAGGCCCTGTGCGCTCACCTGTCCTCAACCTGCCTCTGTCCTTTTCTGTTCCCGCAGCCAGAGAAGTAATGTATGCTGTGGGCTCAGCTCCACTTTACAGCAAGGACGAGCTACTGGAGGATAGTCAGCAGCTACTGGCCAGCCAAGATGTGAAGGAGACATCCGCAGCTTCCTCAGTTAGGCAGGCAAGTAGTGATGAGGAGAGTGGCGTGGGAGCTAGGGTTGCACGCGGTCAGGCTCCTGACCCACAGATAGTCAAGGAGGACATCAGTGATGTGCAGACAGTACTCAATGATGATGATGTAGCCAATCGCACTTGGGAGCCAGGTGAATTAGGGGCTTCATCATCATCATCATCAGGAGAAGAGGGTGGCAGCTTGCCTGTGAGCCAGCGACGGAGCCAGCAAGTCGCTAGCATGGTCGGGAGTCAGCAGGGTGGCAGCAGTGGGAGGTCGGGAGCCAAACGTGCCCGAGGTAGACCACTCGCTGCGCAGGAGCCTACCGGGCCAGAAAGTAGTTGTGCAGAGTTTTGAGGAGGCAGCGGCGGTAGCAGCCAGTCAGTGAGGAGTGTTGGGGATAAATTCACGTACTAGGCGGTGTGGCAGTTTTTCGTTAAGCCGCCAGGTAGAATCTGTGGGCAGAAGGTGAAGCATGGCCAGGGTGCCAATGTTGGCACCACGGCCCTGCGTCAATATATGCAGCGTCACCATAAAGTGGCCTGGGAGAACCGTGGCTCCAGTGTGGTGATCCAGCCTGCAGCAGCAGCCGAAGCACCCGCAGCATCATCCGGTGGCGCGCAACAGATTTCATGCAGTCAAGACTCCACCACTTCAGCCGAAGGGAGCTGTCTGTCCTTCTCATTATCTGATGCTCCTCCTCCAACTCATCAGTCATTCCGTCAGCAATCGATCAGCGAAGCCATTGCCAAGAGGCAGCAGTATGATTGTACACATCCAACGGCACAGAAGTTGAATGTGCTCCTGGCCAACTTGCTGGTGCTGTAGTCCCTCCCTTTCCAAGTGGTGGACTCTGAACCTTTCAGAGAACTGATGGCTTGTGCCGAGCCGAGGTGGAGAGTTCCAAGCCGTCTTTGCGAAACAGGCAGTACCAGCCCTGCACAAATATGTAGAACAGAAGTTGGGCCGGTCCTTGAGCCTGTCGGTGTCTGCCAAAGTTCACGGTAGCGCCGACGTGTGGAGCTCTAATTACAGTCAGGGACTGTATATGTCCTTTATGGCCCACTGGGTAAATGTGGTACCTGCACAGCCAAACCAGCAACTTGGCCAGGCAATGCCGCTTCCGCCTCCACGTTCTCATGACGTCGCTCCTGCAACAATGTCTGCCTCCTCACCCTCCACCGTGTCCTCAGCTTCCACTGCAGGGACAATTCACAGTGCCCCACATGTGCAGGGCACAGCGGTGTCAGGTGGTTCTACACCTCGTTTGCCTAGGCGAACAGAATCACACAGGGGAGGAACTGCTCCGTGTCATTCATCTAGAAATCCAATCCTGGCTTTCCCTGCGACAACTCAAAATGGTGACCGACAACGGGAAGAACTTGGTATCTGTGCTGCGTCAAGGAGGGCTGTGCCATGCACCATGCATGACGCAGGTGTTCAATCTGGTTGTGAAGCGGTTCCTAAAGTCTTCTACCCATCTGCAAGACATCCTAAAAATGGCCCAAAAATTTTGCATGCACTTCAGCCACACCCTCCTTGAGCTACAGCGGCAGAACGGCGTCCCCCAACATAGGCTGATATGTGACGTTTCCACCCGTTGGAATTCCGCCCTCCATATGTTGGACCGACTGTACGAACAGAGAAAGGCCATAAACGATTTCTTGATGATCCAAGCGGACAGAGGTACTCCCCTGTGTAACTTCGGTCTGCCAGTGGCAGCTCATGCGTGACACCTGCCGTTTGCTCGTGCCCTTGGAGGAGGCCACTTTATTTGTCAGTCGCCAGGACTACGGGATGAACAACGTCATTCCACTCATTCATATCTTGGAAAAGATGCTGTTACATCTGGCTGGTCAGGAGATGTGGAAACTACATATTATGGCCACATGAGCCCTGTGGGGGCTGAACTGGAGGAGGAGGAGGGGGAGGACATTGGAGTACAAAGAATGCCTAGAGAAATAGATTTCTCTAGCCAGGTGACAGGAGAGGAGGAGCAGGAGCAGCCAGCAGAGCTACGGGGCGATGAGGAAGAGGAGGCAGAGGACCCAGACACACCGTGGCAGTATGCAGTGGAGATGGAGGCAGGGAGTCCCTCTGAGTCACTTGCGCAAATGGCCCGATGCATGCTCACTTGCTTGCGTAGTGACAGCCATATGGTCACCATTTGGAAGAGGGATGACTACTGGCTCTCCACCCTATTAGACCCTCGCTACCGGTCCAAAATGGGGGCCTTTTTTACACCCGCCGAGAGGGAGGACAAACTGAACTACTATAGAGACATCCTATGTAGTCATTTGGCCGCTGCCTATCTGCGCCATCGTCCTTCCTCTCGCAGGTCTGACGGGGGGGCCCTCTGTGCTCACATTCCACTGTCATTGCTGCTGGGGGGGTAGGGGTGGCAGTAGCAGTACCAGCTTCATCAGCAGCCTGAGTCTACAGTCGCTGATGAGCAGATTTCTAGTGAAGAAACTACTCACCAGCAGCATCGGCTAGACCTGGAGGAGGACCTGAAACAGCAGGTGGTGGCATACTTGGACAGCACCCTGCCACCCGTCATTGAACATCCGCTGAACTACTGGGCAGCCAAACTAGATTTGTGGCAGCAACTGGCCGAGTTTGCTCTGTAAAAGCTGTCCTGCCTCGCTAGTAGTGTGGCATCAGAGCAGGTGTTTAGTGCGGCGGGGGCCATAGTTACTCCAAGGAGAACTCGCCTGTCCACCCAAAATGTGGAGAGACTGACCTTTGTCAAGATGAATCAGGCGTGGATCAGCCAGGATTTCCAACCACCAACGCCTGATGCGTCAGATTAGATCATTCATGCTGTTTTGACTAGTGACCTATTTCTTCTGGCTACCTGCCTCACCAAATATTCTGATGCTGCCACCCACCTGATGCCACACATCTGATGCCAAGTGCTCCTTCTTACACCCACCATCGTCAGCGGGTAGTGTTATTGCCACCCACCACCCTACAATGTCGTCTTGCCACTCTGTAGTCTGCTGATGCTGCTGCCGCTACTGCCTCCATAATATCGTTGTACCATTCTGTAGTCTTATGCTGCTGCTGCAGCTGCCTCCATAATGTCATCCTACCATTCTACAGTCTGATGCTGATGCTGCTGCGGCTGCTACTGCCTCCATAATGTCGTCATTCCACTCTGTGCCTCCTGATGATGCTGCTACTGCTGCTGCCACTTGCACACTCTGTGACCTCATAATTCGAGTGCTACTGCTGCCACTTGCACACTCTGTCATTGTGCCACTCTGTGACCTCGAAATTCTACTAATTCTGCCATTTTCAATCTCTGTCGTTGTGCCACTGTGTGACCTTATAATTCTGCTACTACAGCTTCTGCCACTTGCACACTCTGTCGTTGTGCCACTTTGGGACCTCATAATTCTGCTACTGCTGCCTCCACACTGTCGTTGTGCCACTCTGTGGTCTCCTGATGCTGCTGCCACTGCCATCTCCACACTGCTGGGGGGGCTCTGCTTGTATAAACGTCTAAGTTATTTGGTCAGTTTTGGCCCCATAACTGCCCAAATACGTAAAGTGTGCAGCGATTCTAAGAGCGATGCCTGTTATCTGCATGTCATACTGACTCACAGTATTGTTTCACTACCACAGCAGACTCCCTATGCGTGTTACTGCAAGGCACACTGTTCTACACCACTATAAAGGCTCTCTGCAGCCCGGAAGTAGCCTTTTTTTTTATGTGGTTCGCCACGAATTTATTCAGATCGAATCAAATCATTTTGGAAAATTCGGCGAACCAACCGAATCGAATTTCTGAAAAATTCGCTCATCTCTAGTAGTAATACACCTTTGTATATAAGGTGCATCTCAATAAATTAGAATATCATTGAAAAGTTAATGTATTTCAACAAGTGAAACTCATATTATATAGATTGATTACATACAGAATGATCTATTTCAAGTCTTTATTTCTTTTAACCCCTTCAACCCCGGGCCTGTTTTCACCTTCCTGACCGGGCCATTTTTTGCAAATCTGACATGTGTCACTTTATGTGGTAATAACTTTGGAACGCTTTTACTTATCCAGGCCATTCTGAGATTGTTTTTTTGTGACACATTGTACTTCATGACAGTCATAAATTTGAGTCAATATATTTCACCCTTATTTATGAAAAAATCCCAAATTTACCAAAAATTTGGAAAAATTAGCAAATTTCCAAATTTCAATTTCTCTACTTTCAAAATACACAGTAATACCTCCAAAAATAGTTATTATTTTACATTTCCCATATGTCTACTTTATGTTGGCATCATTTTGTAAATGTCATTTTACTTTTTTAGGACGTTAGAGGGCTTAGAAGTCATTTTTCAAATTTTCACCAAATTTTCCAAAACCATTTTTTTTAAGCACCAATTCACATATAAAGTGATTTTGAGGGGCTTACATAATGAAACCCCCCATAAATGACCCCATTTTAGAAACTACACCCCTCAAGTTATAAAAAACTGTTGTTACAAACTTTGTTAACCCTTGAGGTGTTCCACAAGAATTAAAGGAAAATGGAGGTGACATTTCAAAATTTTACTTTTTTGGTAGATTATTCATGTTAATAATTTTTGTCTTGCAACACAGCAAGGGTTAACAGCAAACTAAACCTCAATATACATTACTCTGATTCTGCAGTTTACAGAAATACCCCATATGTGGTGGTAAACGTCTCTATGGGTTTGTGGCAGTGGTCAGAAGAAAAGGAGCGCCATACGGATTTTGGAGGCAGATTTTGCTAGAATAGTTTTTAGGCACCATTTTGTAATTGAGATACCCTGACGTATCCCTTTAGTGGAAACCCTCATAAAGTGACCCCATTTTGGAAACTACACCCTTCAAAGAATATATTAAGGGGGGTACTGGCCACTTTGACCCCCTAAGCGTTTTACGGAATTTGGAAACACTTGGCTGTGAAAATGAAAAGTTTCATTTCTTCCAATAAAATGTTGCTTTAGCCCCAAATTTTTCATTTTCACAAGAGGTAACAGGAGAAAAGCACCCCATAATTTGTTACCCATTTTATCCTGAATACGACAACACCCCATATGTGGTGGTAAACTGCTGTGGGGGCACATGGCAGGACTCAAAACAGAAGGAGTGCCATATGGATTTTGCAGAACAGATTTTGATGGATTGGTTTGCGGGTGCCATTGATTTTTAATTTTTTGAGTTATTGTCTTATGTGGGGGCTCATTTTTTGCGGGACGAGATGACGGTTTGATTGGTACCATTTTGGGGTACATAAGACTTTTTGATCGCTTGGTATTACAGTTTTTGTGAGTCAAGGTGAAAAAAATAGCTGTTTTGGCATGGTTTTTTTAAAAATATTTTTGCAGCATTCACCCGGGGGGCCATCTCATGTAATATTTTTATAGATCAGGTTGTTACGGACACGACAATACCCAATATGTCTAACTTTTTTATTTTTGGAAAGTTTTACACATTAGATTTATTTTTTTAACACAATAAAATCTTTATTTTGTGTTGCCATTTTCAAAGAGCCATATTTTTTTCAGTTTTCAGGCAATTGTCTCAGGTAGGGTATCGTTTTTGCAGAACAAGATGACGGTTTTATTGGTACCATTTTGGGGTAAATACGCCTTTTTGATCGCCTGCTATTACACTTTTTGTGAGGCAAAAGGGAAAAAAATGTCTGTTTTGGCATAGTTTTTAAAAAAAAATTTTTACAGCATTCGCCTGGGGGGCCATCTCATGCAATATTTTTATAGAGCAGGTTGTTACGGACGCGGCGATACCCAATATGTCTAACTTTTTTATTTTTGGATAGTTTTACACATTAGATTTATTTTTTGAACAGAATAAAATCATTATTTTGTGTTGCCATTTTCAAAGAGCCATATTTTTTTCAGTTTTCAGGCAATTGTCTCAGGTAGGGTATCGTTTTTGCAGAACAAGATGACGGTTTTATTGGTACCATTTTGGGGTAAATACGCCTTTTTGATCGCCTGCTATTACACTTTTTGTGAGGCAAAAGGGAAAAAAATGTCTGTTTTGGCATAGTTTTTTTTAAATTTTTTTTACAGCATTCACCTGGGGGGCCATCTCATGCAATATTTTTATAGAGCAGGTGGTTACGGACGCGGCGATACCCAATATGTCTAACTTTTTTATTTTTGGATAGTTTTACACATTAGATTTATTTTTTTAACAAAATAAAATATTTTTTGTGTTGCCATTTTCTGAGAGTCATATTTTTTTATTTTTCAGGCGATTGTCTTAGGTAGGGTCTCATTTTTTGCGGGACAAGATGACGGTTTGATTGGTACCATTTTTGGGTACATACGCTTTTTTGATCACCTGCTATTACACTTTTTGTAAGGGAAGGTGACCAAAAAATGTCTGTTTTGGAACAGTTTCTTTTTTTTATTTTCTTACTGCGTGCACCTGACGGGGTGGATCATGTGCTATTTTTATAGAGCCGGTCGATATGGACGCGGCGATACCTAATATGTCTATTTTTTTCACTATTTTTTACAATTTTTTTTATATTATTTTGTAAAAATGACGCTTTTTTTGTGGAACTTGAAACTTTTTTTTGTAAAACTTTATTTTTTTTCACTTTTTTTAACTTTCTTATTTTACACTTTTTTTTCAATTTTGGGGGTCTGAATCCCTTACAATGCATTACAATACTTCTGTATTGTAATGCATTGGCTGGAAGTGTATTACTCAATGTAATACACTTCCAGCACACTGGGAAGGCATCCGGCTGCTATCTCAGCCATCAGGTCCCCGTCACAGCAGCGCGGGGACCCGATGGCAACCCCTTCCCACCGCCCGCATCGCATGTGCCGCGGTCAGCGCTGACCGCGGCACATGAAGGGTTAATGCCACGGCATCGGTGTTTTCACCGATGCTGGTGGATACATCAGGGGTCCGGCTACTGGGCACAGCCGGACCCCTGCCGCTAATCAGGCGGGCGCAGCTCCTGCAACCGCCAGATCAGCGTGCCGTAGTAGTACGGCGCTGGTCGGGAAGGGGTTAATGTTGATGCTTATGACTTACAGCTAATGAAAACCTAAAAGTCTCTCAAAAAATTTGAATATTGTGGTAAAGTTCAATATTGTACAATAATGGTGTTACACTCTACAGTAATCAGCTAATCCACACAAAACTCCTGAAAAGGTTTCCTGAGCCTTTGAATGGTCCCTCAGTCTGATTCAGTAGGCTACTCAATCATGGAGAAGATTGCTGACTTGACAGTTGTCCAGAAGACAGTTATTGACACCCACCCACAAGTAGGGTAAGCCACAAAAGGTCATTGCTAAGCAAGCTGGTTGTTCAGAATGCTGTATCCAAGCATATTAATGGAAAGTTACATGGAAGAAAAAAGTGTGGTACAAAAAGATGCACATGCAACAGTGATAACTGCAACCTTTAAAACATTGTCAATAAAATGCCATTCAAGAATTTAGGGGAGATTCACAAGGAGTGGACTGCGGCTGAAGTCAGTGTTTCAAGAGCTACCACACACAGACGTATCCAGGATATGGGCTACAGCTGTTGCATTCCTTTTGCCACTCATCACCCAGAGACAACGTCAGAAGCGTTTGACCTGGGCTAAGAAGAAAAAGGACTGGACTGTTTTCAGATGAACATAAATTTAAGGAAGAAAGAGTGGAGTGGCACACAATCCAAGTTGCTTGAGGTCCAGTGTGAAGTTTGCACAGTCAGAGGTTGGGAGCCATGTCAACTGCCGATGTTGGTTCACTGTTATATCAAGTCCAAAGTCAACGCAGCTGTCTATCAGGAAATTTTAGCGCACTTAATGCTTCCCTCTACTGACAAGCTTTATGGAGATTCTGATTTGATTTTCTAGCAGGACTTGGCACCTGCCCACACTGCCAAAAACTACTAAATATCTGGTTTAATAACCACATTATCACTATGCTTGACTGACCAGCAAACTTGCCTGAGCGTGACCTAAACCCTATGGGGTATTATCAAGAGGAAAATGAGAGATATCAGACCCATCAATGCAGACAAGCTGAAGGTCTCTAACAAAGCTACCTGGGGTTCCATAACACCATAGCAGTGCCATAGGCTGATCGCCTCCATGCCATGCCACATTGATGCAGTAATTCATGCAAAAGGAGGCCTGGCAAAGTATTGACTGCATATAATGTACACATACTTTTCAGTAGGCCAACATTTCTGTATTGAAAATATTTTTTTTAATTGGTCTTATATAAAATTCTAATTTTCTGAGATATTAACTTTTGGGTTTTCATTAGCTATAAGACATAATCTTCAACAATAAAAGAAATAAACTCTTGAAATAAATCACTCTGTGTGCAATGAACTATATAATACATGAGTTTGACTTCAGTTACTGAAAAAAATAAGTTTTTGATGATATTCTAATTTATTGAGATGCAGCTGTACAATACATTAGGAAAATCTTCAGACCATTTACCTTTTTTTTTCACATTTTGTTATGTGTAGCCCCATCATTCTTACTTCAATACCCCATAATGAAAAACATCTCTAGTCTTCTTAGGTATGATGCCACAAGGTTTGCACACCTGGATTTGAGGATTTTCTGCCGTTCTTCTCTCCACATGCTCTCAAACTCTGACAGGTTAGATGGGGTACAGTCATTTTCAGGTCTCTTCAGAGATGTTTGATTGGGTTCTAGTCAGGGCTTTGGTTGGCTCTTTCAAGGACATTTACAGAGTTGCCCCTAAACGACCTCTATGGTGTTTTGGCTGTGTGCTTAGAGTCATTGTTTTACTGACAGCTCAATTTTGGCCCCATGTGAGGTCCATAGCACTCTGAATCAGGATTTCATTAAGAATTTCTCTGTACTTTGCTTCATTCAGCTTTCCCTCAACCCTGACCGCTCTCCCTATCCCAGCCCCTAAAAAACACCCCCCATGGCAGGATGCTTTCATGTCCATGCTTCACTGTAGGGATGGTATTGGGCAGGTGATGAGCAGTGCCTGGATTCCTCCAGACATGATTCTTAGAATTGCGGCCAAAAAGTTCAATCTTGGTTTCATCAGGCCATAGAATCCTGTTTCTCATAGTCTGAGAGTCCTTTAGATGTTTTTTTTGCAAACTTCAGGTGGGCTTTCATGTCTCTTTTACTGAGGAGAGGCCTCTTTCTGGCCACTCTGCCATGGGTTGCATCAAAATAGGCATAGATGCCCGTGATGAGAACATAGTCCTGCCACTTTACAAATCACTAGTCAGACCACACATGGAGTACTGTGTACAGTTCTGGGCTCCTGTGAACAAGGCAGACATAGCAGAGCTGGAGAGGGTTCAGAGGAGGGCAACTAAAGTAATAACTGGAATGGGTGGACTACAGTACCCAGAAAGATTATCAAAATTAGGCTTATTCACTTTACAAAAAAAGACGACTGAGGGGAGATCTAATAACTATGTATAAATATCTCAGGGGTCAGTACAGAGATCTCTCCCATTAACTATTTATCCCCAGGACTGTGACTGTGACGAGGGGACATCCTCTGCGTCTGGAGGAAAGAAGGTTTGTACACAAACATAGAAGAGGATTCTTTACGGTAAGAGCAGTGAGACTATGGAACTCTCTGCCTGAGAAGGTGGTGATGGTAAGTTCACTAAAAGAGTTCAAGAGGGGCCTGGATGTATTTCTGGAGGGTAATAATATTACAGGTTATAGTTACTAGAGATGGGTCGTTGATCCAGGGAGTAATTCTGATTGCCTGATTGGAGTCGGGAAGGAATTTTTTTCCCTAAAGTGGGGAAAATTGGCTTCTACCTCACAGGGGTTTTTTGCCTTCCTATGGATCAACTTGTAGGAAAACGGGCCAAACTGGATGGACAGATGTCTTTTTTTGGCCTTATATAAACTATGTTAAACTATGTTACTATGTAAGCCCAGATTGGAGGAGTGCTGTAGTGATGGTTGACCTTCTGGAAGTGTCTCCCATCTGCACACAGGATCTTTAAAGGTTAGTCAGAATGACCATAGGGTTCTTGGTCAGCTCTCAAATGTCTTCCATTTAAGAATTATGGAGGTCACCCTCACTACTCTGTTACTGGGCCATTGTGTTGACTCCTCATGCGTTTGCCACATCACCACTCTTTGATTGGTCCACTATGTTGACTACTCATGCATTTGCCACCCTCACCTGGGTCAGCCATCCTTGACGCAAAGCCGACATCATGTTCCTCCCATTGTCGGTGACCATGGTTCTGATTTTCCATTATGGAAGCGCTCATTAGCACAGGAAGACCAGGAAGTGATGAATGATCTGTACTCACCGCTTACTGGTCCTCCGCTCGGCTGTCGGCTGTGTAGGGCTGCGCACGGCGTGAGGGTGCTCTGTGACCTCATGCTGTGCGCACCATTTCACAGTACAGCGAAAGGAGGATGAAGACAGAGCGCGGGCGACGGCAAGTGGCGGCGTCCAAAAGCAGGAGAGGTAAGTGATTTTTTATTTTATTCTATATGAGGCAATATGGGGGCTGAAAAAAAGGCTGCTGGGGGCTGAAGAGAGGCTGCTGGGGGTCAATGAGACTCCTGGGGGGCTGAAGGGAGGCTACGGGGGGCTATGAAGCTGCTGGGAGGCTGATATGAGGCTGCTGGGAGGCTGATATGAGGCTGCTGCGAAGCTGGTATGAGGCTGCTGGGAAGCTGGTATGAGGCTGAAGGAGGGCTATAAGGCTGAAGGAGGGCTATGAGGCTGCTGGGGGCTGATATGAGGCATATGGATACTGATGAGAGGCATGGGGCTCTTATCTGAGGTCTGATTGGGGGTTATTCACATTGGGGTCTGAGCTGAGGTCTGATTGGGGGTCTTATTAACATTGGGGGTCTTAATGGGGCTGTTAGCTGAGGTCTGATTAACATTGAGGGTCTGATTGGTGGTCTGACCAGAGGTCTAATGAAAAATATTTTTTTCTTATTGTCCTCCTCTAAAACCTAGGTGCGTCTTACAGGGTGAAAATACGGTACTTAAGTATAATAAAACATAAACACCCTAAAATCTGTAGTATCAGGCTGCATATTCACCCCAATTACACAATTAGGGATTAATGGATAGATTTATGTATAATAGAACATGAGTACCCTAAAATCTGTATCAGGCTGCAATTCCACCCCAATTACACAATTCAGGATTAATGGATATATTTACGTTAAAAAAAATTGAGCACCCTAAACTCTGTAGTATCAGGCCACAATTTCACCCCAATTACACAATTAGGAATTAACAGGTAAACTCACGTGTAATAAAATGTGACAGAATCAAGGATTACTGGAAAATAATGCAAACAACCTAAAATATGTAGTATTAGAACACTTTTTAACCCCAATTAGTGTAGCAAGGTGTAATAGAATAGCTCCTATTAGCCAAGCTTTACACTTTTCTATTAGCCCCTGCTCTCTCCCTATAGTGTAGATAATGCCTCCCTATTACATCCCTACACTATGAATAAGCTATCCCTGAACTGCTCAATAGTAATTTTTGTGAAAGTCTTTCCTAATAACTGTCTCTAGTACCTGTAACATCTCTCCCTGCACTAAATTCACTGGAAAATGGTGGAAACTGGGCAGGAGAAG
Source organism: Rhinella marina (assembly GCA_900303285.1). Classification (NCBI taxonomy): domain Eukaryota; kingdom Metazoa; phylum Chordata; class Amphibia; order Anura; family Bufonidae; genus Rhinella; species Rhinella marina. Next base: position 21,591 of record ONZH01028250.1, read on the forward strand.
ACTTTTCATAGGGCAGTGACATCACAGGGGCTGGCTACTTGCTGATTGGCTGTCTGCATGGCATTATGGGTGATCCCTTGTTCCCGGGCTTCTTACTTCCTCTTTCTAACATGTGCAGCAGAAAAATATATGATTCGTTACCATGCAGCACAAGGAAATTCGACTTTGGGACAAATCAAATTTTTACTGAAATTCGTATCGAATTCCACTTTGTCAACTTCGATGTGCTTATCTTTACTGTTAACATCAGTTTAAAAAAATAATTATATATATATATATATATATATATATATATATATATATACACACACACACACACAGTACAGACCAAAAGTTTGGACACACCTTCTCATTCAAAGAGTTTTCAGTATTTTCATTCAACTTTTACCCTAATGCGTCCTGACAGCCCTCCTGTGCGCTCCCAGCTGGCCCCGCCTCCTCCCTCATGGAAAGAAGAAGACCAAGGCCCAGCCCCCTCCAGAGTGGCGTCAGGCCAAGTAACTATAAGTTTTTATGTGTTTCATGTATGTACAGTACAGACCAAAAGTTTGGACACACCTTCTCATTCAAAGAGTTTTCTCTATTTTCATGAATATGAAAATTGTAGATTCACACTGAAGGCATCAAAACTATGAATTAACACATGTGGAATTATATACTTAAAGGGTTTCTGTCATCACATTTTACCATATTAAACCAGATAACATTTGCAATGTGCAAATGTCACCTGAGGTCTAATATGGTACAAATATACCTCTATGTGTCCCCGTTTTTATAAAAATTCATCTTTACTAATATGCAAATTAGCCTTACTAGGTACAGGGGGCGGTAACCCTGCACCAAGTGGCGCCATTTCCCCACCTCTATTCACGCCTCCCCGGTTGTGATTGACAGCTCTTTCTGCTGCCGGCCCTATCCGTGCTCTAAATCCCGGGCCTGCGCCGTGCGCGCTTATTTCGGCGCAGGCACAGTGAGTGCCGCTGGCTGTAGGGCTCCCGGCTTCCTCACTGCACCTGCGCCACCTTCTCTTCAGGGTGTATTGTGACGCAGGCGCAGTGAGGAAGCCGGGAGCCCGACAGCCAGCGGCACTCACTGCGCCTGCGCAGAAATAAGCGCGCACGGCGCAGGCCCAAGATTTAGAGCACGGACAGGGCCGGAAGCAGAAAGAGCAAGCTGCCTGGCCCTGTCAATCACAACCGAGGAGGCGTGAATAGAGGTGGGGAAAAGGCCCCACTAGGTGCAGGGTTAACGCCCCCTGCACCTAGTAAGGCTAATTTGCATATTAGTAAAGATGATTTTTTATAAAAACAGAGACACATAGAGGTATATTTGTACCATATTAGACCTCAGGTGACATTTGCACATTGCAAATGTCATCCGGTTTAATATGGTAAAATGTGATGACAGAAACCCTTTAACAAAAAAGTTTTAAACAACTGAAAATATGTCTTATATTCTAGGTTCTTCAAAGTAGTCACCTTTTGCTTTGATTACTGCTTTGCACACTCTTGGCATTCTCTTGATGAGATTCAAGAGGTAGTCACCTGAAATGGTTTTCACTTCACAGGTGTGCCCTGTCAGGTTTAATAAGTGGGATTTCTAGCCTTATAAATGGGGTTGGGACCATGAGTTGTGTTGGGCAGAAGTCAGGTGGATACACAGCTGATAGTTCTACTGAATAGACTGTTAGAATTTATATTATGGCCAGAAAAAAGCAGCTAAGTAAAGAAAAACGAGTGGCCATCATTACTTTAACCACTTCCCGTCCGCCCATAGTACATAAACGTCCAGGAAGTGGTTATCTATCTCTGAATGGACGTTTCTGAACGTCCATTCAGAGATAGCAGCTGCACGCTAATCGTGCAGCTGCACAGTGGGGTACCTGCTGTCAGCGACAGCAGGGTACCCCAAAGACTTCCCAGGGGTCCCTGCCTTGTAGATTGCTGTATACACAGCGCTCACCGAGCGCTGTGTACACAGATCAGGAAGACCTATTGCGCTTCCTGTTCCGGCCCGGCAGTCACGTGATCGCCAGGGCCGGGAGAGTGCAGGAGCTGCCGGGTCTCTCATAGACCCGATCAGCCCTGCACTGAGGCTGTACAGCATAGTATTATGCTGTCCAGCCTCTCTGGGGATGTATTTCCCCTGTAACTGGGGCTACTATATCAGCCCCAGTTACAGGAGAAATCAAGTGTAAAAAAATAAATAAATAAATAAGTGAAGTTAAATGTCCCCCGAGGTCTTGTATGACCTTATGGGGGACACAAAGTGTAAAATTATATATATATATATATATATATATATATATATATATATATAATAATTTTCCCCCAAATATTTCATTAAAAAAATGTTACAAATAAAAATAAATAAATAAGATATATTTGGTATCACCGCGTCCGAAACGACCGGTTCTATAAAAATATCACATGATCTACCCCATGAAGTGAACTGCGTAAAAAAAATCTAATAAAAATTATGCCAAAACAGCTTTTTTTGTCGCATTACCTACCAAAAAACATAATATCAAACAATAAAAAAGTCGTATGCATCCCAAAATGATAGCAATAAAAACGTCACCTCATCCCGCAAAAAATGAGCCCCCACACAAGATCATAGCCCGAAAAATGAAAAAAATGGCTCTTAAAAAATTGCAACACAAAAACATGATTTTTTTTTCTAAAAATGCTCTTATTGTGTAAAACATAAAACAAATAAATAAAAAATAGACATATTTGGTATTGTTGCGTCCGTAACAACTGGCTCTACAAAAATATCACATGATCTACCCCATCAAAAGAACAGTGTAAACAAAAATATAGAAAAATGCCCCTAAACTGCTTTTTTTTTTTAGTTAACCTCCCAAAAATTAGATTAAAAAGTGATCAGAAAGCTGTATGTACCCCAAAATGGTGCCAACAATAAGCACAGCTTGTCCCGCAAAAAATTAGACCTCACGCAGTTCAGTCCACAAAAAAATTTAAAAAAATTATCACTCTTACAAACCATGACAAAAAATTCCATGTTAGAAAATGCAGATGCTGCTCCTCCCCTTCTGAGCCCTGGCGTATCCCCAAATAACAGTTTACGACCACATGTGGGGTGTTTCTGCAAACCGCAGAATCGGGGTAATAAATATTGTGTTTTGTTTTATTGTTAACCCTTGATGTGTTACAGGAAGAAAATGATTAAAATGGAAAATCTGAAAAAAAAGTGAAATTTTGAAATTTCACATCTATTTTGCTTTAATTCCTGTGGAATACTTAAAGGGTTAACAACATTTCTAAAACCAATTTTGTATAGTTTGAGGGGTGTAGTTTCTAAAATGGGGTCATTTATGGGTGGTTTCTATTATGTAAGCCTCACAAAGTGACTTCAGAACTGAACTGGTTCTTAAAAAAGTTGATTTTGCTAATTTGCAAAAATTGCATCTAAAATTCAAAACCTTCTACTGTCCTAAAAAAAAATAAAATGACACTACCAAAATGATGCCAACATAAAGTAGACATATGGGGAATGTAAATTAAAAAGGATTTTATGGGGTACCACTATCTGTCTTAAAAGCAGAGAGATTTTTTTTTTTCAAATTTTCGTTAACTTTTGGATTTTTTTATAAATAAAATTAAAAATTATCGACTCAAATTTACCATTAACTTGAAGTACAGTGTGTCACGAGAAAATCTCAGAATCGCTTGGATAAGTAAAAGCGTTCCAAAGTTATTACCACATGAAGTGACACATGTCAGATTCGCAAAATCAGGAAGGGGGGAAATGGCCTAGATCTGAAGTGGTTAAGAAATAAAGGTCAGTCAGTCCGAAAAATTGGGAAAACTTTGAAAGTGTCCCCAAGTGCAGTCGCAAAACCCACCAAGCGCTACAAAGAAACTGGCTCACATGAGGACCGCCCCAGGAGTCACCTCTGCTGCGGAGGATAAGTTCATCCGAGTCACCAGCCTCAGAAATCGCAGGTTAACAGCAGCTCAGATTAGAGACCAGGTCAATGCCACACAGAGTTCTAGCAGAAGACACATCTCTACAACAACTGTTAAGAGGAGATTGTGTGCAGCAGGCCTTCATGGTAAAATAGCTGCTAGGAAACCACTGCTAAGGACAGGCAAAAAGCAGAAGAGACTTGTTTGGGCTAAGGAACACAAGGAATGGACATTAGACCAGTGGAAATCTGTGCTTTGGTCTGATGAGTCCAAATTTGCGATCTTTGGTTCCAACCACCGTGTCTTTGTGCGACGCAGAAAAGGTGAACGGATGGACTCTACATGCCTGGTTCCCACCGTGAAGCATGGAGGAGGAGGAGGTGTAATGGTGTGGGGGTGCTTTGCTGGTGACACTGTTGGGGATTTATTCAAAACTGAAGGCATACTGAACCAGCATGGCTACCACAGCATCTTGCAGCGGCATGCTATTCCATCCGGTTTGCGTTTAGTTGGACCATCATTTATTTATCAACAGGACAATGACCTCAAACACACCTCCAGGCTGTGTAAGGGCTATTTGACCAAGAAGGAGAGAGATGGGGTGCTACGCCAGATGACCTGGCCTCCACAGTCACCAGACCTGAACCCAATCGAGATGATTTGGGGTGAGCTGGACCGCAGAGTGAAGGCAAAAGGGCCAACAAGTGCTAAGCATCTCTGGGAACTCCTTCAAGACTGTTGGAATACCATTTCAGGTGACTACCTCTTGAAGCTCATCAAGAGAATGCCAAGAGTGTGCAAAGCAGTAATCAAAGCAAAAGGTGGCTACTTTGAAGAACCTAGAATATAAGACATATTTACAGATGTTTCACACTTTTTTGTTACGTATAAAATTCCACATGTGTTAATTCATAGTTTTGATGCCTTCAGTGTGAATCTACAATTTTCATAGTCATGAAAATACAGAAAACTCTTTGAATGAGAAGGTGTGTCCAAACTTTTGGTCTGTACTGTATATACCATATTTTTCACTTTATAAGACACACTTTTTTCCCCAAAAAGTAGGGGGAAAATTGCTGTGCGTCTTATAAAGAGCGGGGCCGCGGCGCAGGAGAGGTGAGAGTTTTTTATTTTATTCTTATGGGGCTGAAGGGCTGATCTGAGGTCTGATGGGGGCACAGTGGGCTGATATGGGGGCACAGTGGGCTGATCTGAGCTCTGATGGGTGCACAGTGGGCTGATCTGAGGTTTGATAGGGGTACAGTGGGCTGATATGGGGGCACAGTGGGCTGATCCGAGGTCTGATGGGGGCATAGTGGGCTGATACGGGGTCTGAGTGGATTGATATGGGGGCTGAGTGGGCTGATACGGGGGCTGAGTGGGCTAATTGGCTGATTTGAGGTCTGATGGGGGCTGAGTGGGCTAATCTGAGGTCTGATGGGGGCTGAGTGGGCTGATATGGGGGCACAGTGGGCTGATCTGAGGTCTGATGGGGGTCTGAAAGGGCTGATCTGAGGTCTGATGTGATGTCCTGAAATTTATGGGGCGGTCTGATATGAGGTCTTATGGAAAATATTTTTTTCTTATTTTCCTACTCTAAAATCTGGGGTGCGTCTTATCATCGGGTGTGTCTTATAAAGCGAAAAATACGGTATATATATATGTGTGTGTAACCTTTTTTATGTATAAATCTTTTGTGTGCATAACCTATTTTCATGCTTATAGATGGTGAGGATGAACTCATTTGCCATGTAAAGTTGATACTCCAATCATTGTTATTTAGGGAGGACAGATAATCCTCCAGGTCTTCCTTCCTTTTCATAGGATGAGAAAATCACCAATATAGCACTAGCCCCAGAATAATTCAGGTGGCAGAGCTACATAGACAAAAAGGGCCATGCATAAATTTGCATAGCTCAGTGAGAATTTTGCCCCATTGTCACATCCCTTGTTTGAAAATAATGAAGTCCTTCTCACCAAAAACGTTTTCCAGTGGCATCCAATCATTTCTCCTGGGGTATAGCTGTGTACAGAAAAGTAGCATCTGCTGTACACTTGATTAGATCTGAAATGTCATCCACGTCTTTTATTTTTATTATAACATCCGCAGAATCTCTCAAAAAGGAGGCAGTGTTTTACCATGTTGCTATACAAAATAATCTACATATTCTCTCAAGTGTGAATGTTTTGAATCTATTCCTGATACACTAGGTCTAGGCCAGGGGCGGGGAACATTTTTGCTGCCAAGGGCCATTTGGATATTTGTAACATTATTTGTGGGCCATACAAAATTCTCAACTTTGACTGCTGTATTTGGTCAAACATATAACTGACTTAGGGGTAAGTTACAGAAATTGCCCTTCAATTTAAAAAAATGTGCTGTTTTTTGCAGCACAAAATGGCACCTGCACTATATATATTACATATAGTACAGGTGCCATTTTGACCAAACATAGCAGTCAAATTTTTAAGTTCAGAAAGTTATTTATTTGGTTCTTTATTTGGCATTAATGACAGCCAAGCTAAACCTGGGAGGAGGGGGGCCAGAGAGGGGTTCACCCAGCTTTCACTCTGCCACTGTCCCTGCCTCTTCCTTTGCAACTGTCCCTGCCTTTGTCCCTTTCTCAGTCTGAGATCTGTCCCCCACCTCCATCTCTAGCCTAAGATCAGACCCCCCAGTGTCCTATCAGACCCCCCCCCACCTACACCAGCTTCAGATCAGACTCCCATCAGACCTCTCAACCTCAGATTAGACCTTCATCAGACCCTTGTTAGCCTCAGATCAGCCCCCATCAAGCCCCCATCCTCAGATCAGACCTCCATCAGACCCCCAGCCTCATATAAGACTCCCATCAGACCCCCCAGCCTTAGATCAGACCACCATCAGACCCTCCCAGCCTCAGATCAGACCCTTCCCAGCCTCAGATCAGACCCCCATCAGACCCCCCAGCCTCAGATCAGACCTGTACCACCCTCAATTAGTCTCAGATCAGACCCCCCAGCATCCTATCAGACCCCCCAGCCTACACCAGCCTCAGACCAGACTCCCCCAGCCTCATATCAGACCTCCATCAAACCCCCCAGCCTCAGATCAGACCCCCATCAGACCCTCCCTAGCCTCACATGAGAACCCCAGCCTCAGATCATACTCCCATAAGACCTCCAGCCTCATATCAGACCCCTTTCAGACCCCCAGCCTGAAATCAGACCTTTCCCATCCTCAATTAACCTCAGATAAGCCCTATCAGACCCCCCAGCATCCAATCAGACGATTAAAAATAAATAAATAAACTTACCACTCCAGCTCCGAACGGTGCCACTTGGCAGTTTATTATAAACCACCCAATATATCAGAGACCACAGAAAATCTACTATTAAACGAAATAGACGATGCGGCAAATCATAATGAGGTCGTTATTATGGGGGACTTCAACTACCCAGATATAGACTGGGAAACTGAAACCTGTACATCTCATAAAGGAAACAGGTTCTTGTAAATGTAAATGTATAAATCTGAAGGCGTCGGCCCCTTACAGAGAAATGAGGGGGGAGTTGCAGAGAGCGATGAGGAAAAAGCAAAGATATTAAATATTTTTTTCTCCACTGTATTCACTGAAGAAAATAAACTGTCAGATGAAATGCAGAATGTAAAAGTAAATTCTCCATTAAGAGTGTCCTGTCTGACCCAGGAAGAAGTAGAGTAGCGTCTTAAAAAGATGAAAATATAAGAGAATTAAGTAATGTCATAGCCAAACCCTTATTTCTGATATTTAAGGACTCTATACTGACAGGGAGTGTTCCACAGGATTGGCGCATAACAAATGTGGTGCCAATATTCAAAAAGGGTCCAAAAACAGAGCCCAGAAACTATAGGCCAGTAAGCTTAAAGAGGACCTTTCACCGTTCCTGACATTACTGATTTAATAGCTTCATGCATTCCCCATGCAATAACAATCCTGGAGCATCTATTCTTATGGCTCTGTGTTGTACCATTCCTTTATTATTTGCACTAGAAGTTATATGTGAATTGCTATTTGCCTTCAGTAAAGGAACAGAGGGAAGGTAACAAGTTGGAGGTGTGTACCTGCACAGTCTGAACATGGCAGCACTGATTGGATAGAGTGAGACTGTGCAGGTACACACCCCAAACTGGTTACCTCCTCTCTGTTCCTTTACTGAAGCACTGATACTGATTACTGATAGCAATTCATTCATAATTTCTAGTGCAAATAATAAAGGAATGGCACAACACAGAGACATAACAATAGATGCTCCAGAATTGTTAGTACGTGGGGAATGCATGAAGCTATTAAAGTAGGCATGTCAGGAGTGGTGAAAGGTCCTCTTTAAAGTCTGTCATGGGAAAACTGTTTGAATGTTTTCTAAGAGATGCTATCTTAGAGTACCTTAAGGAAAATAAGCAAATAACGCCATATCAGCATGGCTCCAGGGCCGGACTGGCCGTCTGGCACTTCTGGCAAGTGCCAGAAGGGCTGCTGCCCTCCGTGGGCCGGTCCCATCCCCCCTTGCACCGCCAATCCGCCAATTAGCCAGGTGCGGCGCGGCCCTGCGCACAGATGGGGGCGGCGGCGGGGCAGAGGGAGATGAGGACAGGACAGCGATACAGATGCCTGTATTGTACTGCGGGGCAGGGGAGGGAGAGGCGTCTCCCCTGCCCGTTCCTCTGATAGGCTGCAGGCACTAGGCCTGCAGTCTATCAGAGGACGGCTCAGGCTGCGCGATGACGTCATCGTGCCGCCTGAGCCGTACAGCGCGGGACACAGGCCGGAAGAGGCCTGCATCGCATCGCTGCCAGCACCATGGAGGTAAGTATAAGTGTTAATTTTTTTTATTGTAGCACGAACCAGAGCTCTATTGGGGGCACTGGGGGCATTTTTACTGGCACTGGGGCCATTTTTACTGGCACATGGGGGCATTTTACTGGCACTGGGGGCATTTTTACTGGCCCAATGTCGCACTGGGGGCATTTTTACTGGCACTGGGGGCATTTTTACTGGCACTGGGGGCATTTTTACTGGCACTGGGGGGCATTTTACTGGCACTGGGGGGCATTTTTACTGGCACAATGGGGCACTGGGGGCATTTTTACTGGCACTGGGGGGCATTTTACTGGCACTGGGGGCATTTTTACTGGCACTGGGGGCATTTTTTACTGGCACTGGGGCATTTTACTGGCACATGGGGCACTGGGGGCATTTTTACTGGCACTGGGGGCATTTTACTGGCACTGGGGGCATTTTTGCTGGCACTGGGGGCATTTTACTGGCACTGGGGGCATTTTTACTGGCACAATGGGGCACTGGGGGCATTTTTATTGGCACTGGGGGCATTTTTACTGGCACATGGGGCACTGGGGGCATTTTTACTGGCACTGGGGGCATTTTGCTGGCAGTGGGGGCATTTTTACTGGCACATGGGGGCACTGGGGGCATTTTTACTGGCACATGGGGGCATTTTTACTGGCACATGGGGGCATTTTTACTGGCACTGGGGGCATTATTACAGGCATTGGGGCCATTTTTTCCTGGCACATGGGGGCACTGAGGGCATTTGTTACTGGCACATGGGGCACTGGGGCATTTCTTACTGGCACATGGGGCACTGGGGGCATTTCTTACTGGCACTTGGGGGCATTTATTTATGGCATGGGGGCACTGGGGGCATTTTTACTGGCACTGGGGGCATTTTTACTGGCACATGGGGGCATTTTTACTGGCACTGGGGGCATTTTTACTACTGGCACCTGGGGGCATTTTACTGGCACTGGGGGCATTATTACAGGCACTGGGGCCATTTTTACTGGCACATGGGGGCACTGGGGGCATTTGTTACTGGCACATAGGGCACTGGGGGCATTTCTTACTGGCACATGGGGGCACTGGGGGGCATTTCTTACTGGCACTGGGGCATTTTTTCTGGCACTTGGGGGCATTTATTTATAGAGTGGTGGCATTTTTACTGGCACTGGGGGCATTTCTTACTGGCACATGGGGGCACTGGGGGCATTTCTTACTGGTACATGATTTTGTGGGGAAACTTCTGGCGCATTATTGGGGCATTTCTCACTGGCACATTATTGGGGTGAAATTTTGGGGGCACTTCTTACTGGCACATTGAAAGCATTATTACGTTTGGGGCACAGTGGGGACATTAGTACTGTTGGGAGCACTATTACTAACAAGTGCACTCTGGCAGAGAATTATTAGTTGGGACTTTGGGGCACTATTACTGTGGGGGTCACTATTACTGTGGGGAGCATTATTACTGTGGGGGTCACTATTACTGTGGGGGCACCTGGCACAGTATCAGCGCAGTTATTTCTGGGGGACGTTATGTTCACACTATTACTGTCGGGGACACTATTTGCTGGGCACAGTTATTTTAGGACACTGTGTGCCAATAATTATTGAAGGGCACTATCTGTGTGGTACTAGTGGCACAGTACTGGGGGTGGTAGGATGATTTGTCCAGAAGACGGGAGGATGATGGAAAAGATTTTTTTCTGTCAAACTGCAGTGATAAGAAATGGCTGAAAAATGGCGTCTGGTCTGAAAGGAGAAGATGAGGAAAGAAAAGATCTACATCAGAGGAGACGTCACTAGATGTAAGAGGTATGGGGCGCTGTATTATACTGGATGTAAGAAGTATGGGGCGCTGTATTATACTGGATGTAAGAGGTATGAGACGCTGTATTATACTGGATGTAAGAGGTATGAGGCGCTGTATTATACTGGATGTAAGAGGTATGGGGCGCTGTATTATACTGGATGTAAGAGGTTTGGGGCGCTGTATTATACTGATGTAAGAGGTATGAGGCGCGGTATTATACTGGATGTAAGAGGTATGAGGCGCTGTATTATACTGGATGTAAGAGGTATGAGGCGCTGTATTATACTGGATGTAAGAGGTATGGGGCTGTATTATACTGGATGTACAAGGTATGGGGCGCTGTATTACACTGGATGTAAGAGGTATGGGGCGCTGTATTATACTGGATGTAAGAGGTATGGGGCTGTATTATACTGGATGTACAAGGTATGGGGCGCTGTATTACACTGGATGTAAGAGGTATGGGGCGCTGTATTATACTGGATGTAAGAGGTATGGGGCGCTGTATTACACTGGATGTAAGAGGTATGGGGCGCTGTATTATACTGGATGTAAGAGGTATGGGGCGCTGTATTATACTGTATGTAAGAGGTATGGGCGCTGTATTATACTGGATGTAAGAGGTATGGGGCGCTGTATTATACTGGATGTAAGAGGTATGGGGCGCTGTATTATACTGGATGTAAGAGGTATTGGGCACTGTATTATACTGGATGTAAGAAGTATGGGGCGCTGTATTATACTGGATGTAAGAGGTATGAGGCGCTGTATTATACTGGATGTAAGAGGTATGGGGCGCTGTATTATACTGGATGTAAGAGGTATGGGGCTGTATTATACTGGATGTAAGAGGTATGAGGCGCTGTATTATACTGGATGTAAGAGGTACGGGGGGCTGTATTATACTGGATGTAAGAGGTACGAGGCGCTGTATTATACTGGATGTACAAGGTATGGGGCGCTGTATTATACTGGATGTAAGAGGTATGGGGCGCTGTATTATACTGGATGCAAGAGGTATGGGGCGCTGTATTATACTGGATGTAAGAGGTATGGGGCGCTGTATTATACTGGATGCAAGAGGTATGGGGCGCTGTATTATACTGGATGTAAGAGGTATGGGGCGCTGTATTATACTGGATGTAAGAGGTATGGGGCGCTGTATTATACTGGATGTAAGAGGTATGAGGCGCTGTATTATACTGGATGTACAAGGTATGGGGCGCTGTATTATACTGGATGTAAGAGGTATGGGGCGCTGTATTATACTGGATGTAAGAGGTATGGGGTGCTGTATTATACTGGATGTACGAGGTATGGGGCTGTATTATACTGGATGTAAGAGGTATGGGGCGCTGTATTATACTGGATGCAAGAGGTATGGGGCGCTGTATTAGGCTACATTCACATGAACATTGTGTTTTGCAGTCTGCAAATTGCGGATCCGCAAAAAAAGGATGATGTTCCGTATGGCATCCGTTTGTTTTGCAGATCCACTGTAACAATGCCTATCCTTGTCTGCAAATGGACAAAAATAGGAATGGACATACAGATGCGGACAGCACACAGTGTTCATTGAAGTGAATGGATCCGCATCTGAGCCGCAAAATATGCAGATCGGAGGCTGCAAAAACAACTGTGGTGTGAATGTAGCCTTACCCTGTATGTTCTGTAGTGATATACGTAATGTTAGGAGGGAAAAGGTTAGTTTACACAGGGTGATGTGCGTCCGACAGATTGGATCTTTTGTACAAACCAAGTCGGCTGATTAGGGCCACTTTTACACAGGCTGATTATCGGCACTAGCGTTCCTAGGAGCGCTTTTTCGGCCGATAATCGGCTCGTGTAAAAGGACCTTTACACATCAATCTGTGTAATAGGGCCACTGATGAACTGAAAGACTTTTGACATGTCACAGAGACATATCAAAAGTTTTGATCAGTCCGGGTCTGAGTTCTAGACCCGTACCCTATCAGGAGATATAGCTTTTCCATCTCTCTCTGCAGGGGGCGGTTTATTTACCTTGTTTGGTGTGGTTTACGTTTATTAAATTATTATATTTTAATAATTTTTAGGGCCTCTAAAAGGGTTGGCTGTGACTTTAAAAAGTCGAGGCATGTGGGCCTCTTTGATTTCATATGCCAGGGCTGAATTTCAGTCCCAGTCCGGCCCTGCATGGCTCCATGAGGGAATCAGTTTCTATAAGGAGGTAAGTTCAAGACTTGACTGTGGCGAATCAATGGATGTCGTATATCTGGACTTCTCCAAAGCATTTGACATTGTACCACATAAAAGGTTAATATATAAAATGAGAATGCTTGGACTGGGAGAAAATGTCTGTATATGGGCAAGAAACTGGCTTAGTGATAGAAAACAGAGGTTATTAGAGATGAACGAATCATCCAAAATTCGCTTTGGACAATAATCAATGAATTTCTGACAAGATTCGTTCTTAATACGAATTTATTCGGTCGAATTTGCGTTAAAAAAAAAATTGTTGTTTTGCGAACATTCCTACACAAATTACGAACAAACAGTCAGTTTTTTTTAAAGGGGCTCTCCAAGTTAAATGTATTGATGACCTATCCTCAGGATAGGTCATCAATATCAGATCGGCAGAGGTCCAACATCCGGCACCCCCGCCGATCAGCTGTTTGAAAAGGAGGTGCGCGTCGTACCAGCGCTGCCTCCTCTTCACTGTTTACATGCTGGCCATAACATGGGGTAGTGGTGAGTTCTTCCCATTTCAATGGGAAGAATCACTCCCTATACATTAGCGTACAAAGTGCGTACGAATCCTTATCGTACTATTGACTCGCGATTGCGTCATACGTACGAGCCTAGGCCGCGGCGTACAGTCTTTAGAGGCAGTACATATGAGGTAGAAGGTGCTACCTATCCGGCTAAGTGCATAATTTACTAAAAAACACCGTACAATAAGTGCATTAATAGGACACCTTGCAGTACCTGAAAAAGAATACACACAATGGGCTAAAGTGCTTGAACGTTGCTGAACCTGTAAAAACATTATTGCTAAAATACAGCAAAGACAATTATGCAAACATTTTAGTGCAATTTCACATTTGCAAGCATAAAAGGATACGTTTGAGTATACCACGTGGCTGCTTGGCATGATAACACACTGGAACACAGTCCAAAATTCAATTGTAATCCATGGGAGGTAATTTTGTAATCCAAACAGGTAATGTGTAATCCACATGGATAATATAAAATAGCAGCAAATAGAGTACCCTCTTTGCAAAGGGGGCTCCCAAATAACCTGAGAAGGGGGTAAAAAAGAAAATAGGCGCGTTTAGGCGCAACTTGTAATTTTCCGCAGAATTGGGGGGGAGTCCTGACAAGCCATGTCCATCTGGGTGAGAGTCAAACGGGGCAATACAAACTAAACAAAACAAGGGCCAACTAGCTCTCACTCGTCAGGTGTGGCTTCCATAGGTCCTCCAGAGGTGTCCTTTAAATCACTCAGCCAGTTGAAGGGTTCCTTAGATGAGGGACCTGAAGTCCTCCTCGCTTGAACTACTACTGAATGAGATCAGAGGATGCTCCTGCCTCCTGTAGGCCAAGCTGACTGCCGTGGTGGAGCTCCATTGCCCTCTTCTGCCAGAAGTCGGACTTGACATGGTCTTGGTGGTGGTCACGCTGGCGAGCGCTGCAGCCACTTGCACCTTTACTTTTCCGGATTCTCCTAAACGATGAAGTCATCAGCTGACCCAGCTGAAAGGACTGTGATGGTGGTCAACTTTGAAGCTCATCAACAGAATGCCAAGAGTGTGCAAAGCAGTAAGCAAAGCAAAAGTTGGCTACTTTGAAGAACCTAGAATATAAGACATATTTTCAGTTGTTTCACACTTTTTTGTTAAGTATATAATTCCACACGTGTTAATTCATAGCTTTGATGCCTTCAGTGTGAATCCACAATTTTATAGTCATGAAAATACAGAAAACTCTTTGAATGAGAAAGTGTGTCCAAACTTTTGTTCTGTACTGTATTTATTAACCACTTCAGATCTGGGCCATTTACCCCCTTCCTGACCAGGCCTAATTTTGCAAATCTGACATGTGTCACTTCATGTGGTAATAACTTTGGAACGCTTTTACTTATCCAAGCGATTCTGAGACTGTTTTCTCGTGACACATTGTACTTCAAGTAAATGGTAAATTTGAGTCGATAAGTTTTAATTTTATTTAAAAAAAACCCAAAAGTTAACAAAAATTTGAAAAAATTCACTGTTTTCTAAATTTGAATCTCTCTGCTTTTAATACAGATAGTGATACCCCATAAAATACTTTTTAATTTACATTCCCCATATGTCTACTTTACGTTGGCATCATTTTGGTAGTGTCATTTAATTTTTTTTAGGACAGTAGAAGGTTTAGAATTTTAGAAGCAATTTTTGCAAATTTGCAAAATCAACTTTTTAAAGGACCAGTTCAGTTCTGAAATCACTTTATGGGGCATACATAATAGAAACCACCCATAAATTACCCCATTTTAGAAAATACACCCCTCAAACTATTCAAAACTGGTTTTACAAATGTTATTAACCCTTTAAGTATTCCACAGGAATTAAAGCAAAATAGATGTGAAATTTCAAAATTTCACTTTTTTTTCAGATTTTCCATTTTAATCATTTTTTTCCTGTAACACATCAAGGGTTAACAACAAAACAAAACTCAATATTTATTACCCCGATTCAGCAGTTTGCAGAAACACCCCACATGTGGTCGTAAACTGTTATTTGGGGATACGCCAGGGCTCAGAAGGGGAGGAGCAGCATCTGCATTTTCTAACATGGAATTTTCTGTCATGGTTTTTAGGAGATAACTTTTTAATTTTGTTTGTGGACTGAGCTGCATGAGGGATTATTTTTTTGCGGGACAAGCTCTGCTTTTTATTGGCACCATTTTGGGGTACATCCGGCTTTCTGATCACTTTTTAATCTAATTTTTGGGAGGTTAATTTAAAAAAAAAAAAAAACAGTTTAGGGGCATTTTTCTATATTTTTTTTTTTACACCGTTCACTTGATGGGGTAGATCATGTGATATTTTTGTAGAGCCAGTTGTTACGGACGCAACGATACCAAATATGTCTATGTTTTATTTATTTTTTTTTTTTTTTACGTTTTACACAATAAGAGCATTTTTAGAAAAAAAATCATGTTTTTGTGTTGCAATTTTTTAAGAGCCATTTTTTTTTCATTTTTCTGGCTATGATCTTGTGCGGGGGCTCAGTTTTTGCGGAATGAGGTGACGTTTTTATTGCTACCATTTTGGGATGCATTTGATTGTTTGATATTATGTTTTTTGGTAGGTGAGGCGACATAATTTGGCATAATTTTTAATAGATTTTTTTACGCAGTTCACTTGATGGGGTAGATCATGTGATATTTTTATAGACCCGGTCATTGCGAATGCAGTGATACCAAATATGTCTATTTTATTTATTTATTTTTATTTGTAACATTTTTTTAATGACATATTTGGGGGAAAATTATTTTTTTTTTTAAATTTTTATAATACTCTTTATTTTTTTTTAAATAGTTTTATTTTACACTTTGTGTCCCCCATAAGGTCATACAAGACCTCAGGGGGGCATTTATACAGCGATCTAAAAGGCAGGGACCCCTGGGAACGGTCCCTGCCTTCTCTTTGGGGTACCCTGCTGTCACTGACAGCAGGTACCCCACTGTGCAGCTGCACGATTAGCATGCAGCTGCTATCTCTGAATGGACGTTCAGAAACGTCCATTCAGAGATAACTAACCACTTCCTGGACGTTTATATACTATGGGCGGACGGGAAGTGGTTAATGATTTTGTAGAAGGTTTGCACAGTATAATATCAATTTTTGCAGACACTAAACTGTGTAAAGTATTTGTGATGAATCACGCACGTTGCAGTCCACCTGACATCAACTACGTCGAGCCCACAAGAAGCGGTTACGTCACTTGATACCAAGACGGTACGCCTTCCCTAGGAGCACGTAAGGTCAGCTCCTGTCCATGCAGGCACAGGGAGGCGGGGGAGGTGAGCGGCAGTGGTCCACACACTTCCGGCATAACCCCACACTCGCTCACAACCCTGACAAGCTGAGAGAGCCTTTTCTCTGCCTTAGTGAAAACAGAGCTTTCTCAGCCCGGTAGACTGCCACCAGTTCCTCGTTTAATATAAGCCCCGTCTGCTAGTGGGATTATATCAGGGCAGGAACCACCCCAGGTAGCTATAACTATGCCGAACACGGACGTGGGGATTCGTGATCGAGATACAAGAACAGCACAAGCTTAAATTACATATTTAATTGCCTTAAGGAAGCATTAGACACGATATAAACACAGAGAACATATACAGTGGTTGGATGTGCAAGTACAGGTGGTATAATACAACAGAGTTGAACAGAGCAATAGTCAGTTACCAGGTGGATGAGTCCTGGGTTGCTATAAGGCCTGGCTGTAATCACATGGGGGCAGTGATGTCAAACACATTACTCGATGTGACCCCTTTCAGCGAAAAAAACGCTGGCCTCTGACCTGTGTGGGCTTTTTCACCTGTAGTTGGCCACTCCCTTCCCTCTCTCTCTCCTGGAGGAGTTCACCCACCCTTCCTTGTCCTAGCTGCCAAAACCCATTATGGCCCATAGGTCCGGACCAGAAGGTCACAGGGAGATGGTTCTGGGACCAACAAATCTGCCAGAGTCCCGCCTACTGGTGGAGACCAAACATGGCACCGTTCTTAGGTTCCTGCTTGAAGATCTCCGTATCTCCCTTTCCTGGCATCCTACCACGAAACGATGACCAGGGGCATGTCTGTCTTGGCCCCTGTGTCGCAGATATGAAACTGGTTTATGCCTGTCATGGATGGGCAATTCATAATTCGTTATGAACTCCCAGTTCCATGATGTCTGAGACATTCGATTGATCTAGGTAGTAGCTGACACCCCCGGCCGAGGGGCTTTCCTGTAGGATGAGATGGCCTCCGTGCTGTCTGATTGAGGTGTGAATTTGTACACATGTGGTCTGCTTGAAGCCAGGACCTCTGTAGAGTTTTATTCCCTCTGCTATCTGGTAGCAAATGGCTATAATTAGATCATGGCTGGCATTAGATCATAATTCCACATTCCTCACAATAATTCCACATTCCTCACTGTAATTAACACAGAAGAGGACAGTATACTGCTACAGATGGATCTGGATAGATTGGAGGCTTGGGCAGAGAAGTGGCAAACAAGGCTTAAAGGGGTATTCTCATCTTGGACAATGGGGGCATATCGCTAGGATGCCCCCATTGTCCTCCAGAAATACATCCAGGCCCCTCTTGAACTCTTTTAGTGAACTTACCATCACTACCTCCTTCCATAGTCTCACTGCTCTTACCATAAAGAATCCTCGCTAGGATATGCCCCCATTGTCCTATAGGTGCGGGTCCCGCCGCTGGGACCCGCACCTATATCGAGAACGGGGCCCCCAAAGCGAAGAGGTGCGCACCGCGCAAGCGCGGCCCGCTCTCCATTCACTTCTATGGGGCCGCCGCAAATAGCCGAGCGCTGGCTCGGCTATCTTCGTCGGCTCCATAGAAATGAATGGGAGCGGTGGCCATGCATGCTCGGTGCGCACTTCTTCACTTTGGGGGCCCCGTTCTCGATATAGGTGCGGGTCCCAGCGGCGGGAACCGCACCTATAGGACAATGGGGGCATATCCTAGCGAGGATTCTTTATGGTAAGAGCAGTGAGACTATGGAAGGAGGTAGTGATGGTAAGTTCACTAAAAGAGTTCAAGAGGGGCCTGGATGTATTTCTGGAGTGTAATAATATTACAGGTTATAGCTACTAGAGATGGGTCGTTAGTCCAGGGAGTAATTCTGATTGCCTGACTGGAGTCGGGAAGGAATTGTTTTCCATAAAGTGGGGAAAATTGGCTTTTACCTCACAGGGGTTTTTTGCCTTCCTCTGGATCAATTTTCAGCATAACAGGCCGAACTGGATGGACAGCCTTATAAATTATGTTACTTACTTACCCTCCCTGGTCTTCTTCCCGCAGCGCTGTACTGTGACTTGACAGTGCACAGCGTCAGTTCATAGAGCGCATCTATGTGTACAGTCATGGCCAAAAGTTTTGAGAATGATACAAATATAAATTTTTACAAAGTCTACTGCTTCAGTTTTTATAATGGCAATTTGCATACTGTATACTCCAGAATGTTATAAAGAGTGATCAGCTTAACAGCAATTACTTGCAAAGTCAATATTTGCCTAGAAAATGAACTTTATCCCCCAAAACACATTTCAACATCATTGCAGCCCTGCCTTAAAAGGACCAGCTAACATCGTTTCAGTGATTGCTCCATTAACACAGGTGTGGGTGTTGATGAGGACAGGGCAGGAGATCAATCTGTCATGATTAAGTAAGAATGACACCACTGGACACTTTAAAAGGAGGCTGGTGCTTGGCATCATTGTTTCTCTTCTGTTAACCATGGTTATCTCTAAAGAAACACGTGCAGTCATCATTGCACTGCACAAAAATGGCCTAACAGGGAAGAGTATCGCAGCTAGAAAGATTGCACCTCAGTCAACAATCTATCGCATCATCAAGAACTTCAAGGAGAGAGGTTCCATTGTTGCCAAAAAGGCTCCAGGGCGCCCAAGAAAGACCAGCAAGCGTCAGGACCGTCTCTTAAAAGTGTTTCAGCTGTGGGATCGGGCTACCAGCAGTGCAGAGCTTGCTCAGGAATGGCAGCAGGCAGGTGTGAGTGCATCTGCACGCACTGTGAGGCGGAGACTCTTGGAGCAAGGCCTGGTCTCAAGGAGGGCAGCAAAGAAGCCACTTCTCTCCAGAAAAAAACATCAGGGACAGACTGATATTCTGCAAAAGGTACAGGGAGTGGACTGCTGAGGACTGGGGTAAAGTCATTTTCTCTGATGAATCCCCTTTTCGATTGTTTGGGACATCTGGAAAACAGCTTATTCGGAGAAGACGAGGTGAGCGCTACCACCAGTCTTGTCTCATGCCAACTGTAAAGCATCCTGAAACCATTCATGTGTGGGGTTGCTTCTCAGCCAAGGGAATCGGCTCTCTCACAGTCTTGCCTAAAAACACAGCCATGAATAAAGAATGGTACCAGAATGTCCTCCGAGAGCAACTTCTCCCAACCGTCCAAGAGCAGTTTGGCGATCAACAATGCCTTTTCCAGCATGATGGAGCGTCTTGCCATAAAGCAAAGGTGATAACCAAATGGCTCAGGGAACAAAACATAGAGATTTTGGGTCCATGGCCTGGAAACTCCCCAGATCTTAATCCCATTGAGAACTTGTGGTCAATCATCAAGAGACGGGTGGACAAACAAAAACCTACAAATTCTGACAAAATGCAAGCATTGATTGTGCAAGAATGGACTGCTATCAGTCAGGATTTGGTCCAGAAGTTGATTGAGAGCATGCCAGGGAGAATTGCAGAGGTCCTGAAGAAGAAGGGTCAACACTGCAAATATTGACTTGCTGCATTAACTCATTCTAACTGTCAATATAAGCTTTTGTTACTCATAATATGATTGCAATTATATTTCTGTATGTGATAAAAACATCTGACAAACACACATAAAAAGCAGAGGGCAGCAGATCATGTGAAAATATAATATTTGTGTCATTCTCAAAACTTTTGGCCATGACTGTACTATGTCCAGACGCTGTATGTGAGGAGAAGAGGGTCTGCTTTGGCGCAAAAACGCTGGTGTAGTCGTCCCAGATATTATTTTGACAATCTTCTTTTTATTGTGATAGACAGGTGCACAAACATAAAACAACGCGTTTTGGGGAAACACAGGTCCCCTTCCTCAGGTTACAATAAATACAGCTATGATAATGCAAATATGGGTATTTATACCCTGTACATACCAGAAAAAACGCCCGATAAACGCACCTGTGGGTTGTCCTATAGGGGTGGGGCATCCCCCAGGTGCCACTCACTTCACTCAATACATTCCTATATTAAAATACAAATCTGTGTCTCAGAAGAGAATTAATGTAACCTAACGTTTCTTCAATGCACAATCAGTTATTAAAAATGTTAATAATAACACATGATTCGTACTTGTTAAACTGTGGCCGGAGCGTCACATGATCCCGATCTCAGAGGTCACGTGACCGCTTATCCGGCGCTAAAGTATATTGCTGCAAAGGGTGGCAGAAACATCTCCTGTGGAGATGAGAACGCTGGGCTCCTTCCTCCCTAACGGCGGGTAAACTGTGGCCGGCAGGTCACGTGACTGCAACTCCTGCCGTCACGTGGTCCGTTGCCACAGCAATGCGACGCCAATGAACCAGTTGTCTCTCATTCTGAGGCGCTCAGAAGATGAGAGGCACTGATGTTTGAGGGCACTGGCGCTGGCTCGGAGAACAAATTGGAATAAAAATCAATTCTGGAATAAGATCAAACTTATAGTCATATATAGAATAGGAAAATATAAACATTAAAGAGGAAATGAATGATAAATAATATATGTAAAAAATACAATTTTTCAGTGATTGTGATTAAAAATACATACATTAAAATAAAATAAAGTAAATAATGTGCATATTGGAATAAAACTGATAAGACCTAGTACATTGTGGTTTAAAAGGATAAGCTAACTGACTACCTGCTAGGGGGCCACAGGGCCACAGTTTCACAAGTACGAATCATGTAAGTTATTATTAACATTTTTAATAACTGATTGTGCATTGAAGAAACGTTAGGTTACATTAATTCTGTTCTGCGACACAGATTTGTATTTTAATATAGGAATGTATTGACTGAAGTGAGTGGCACCTGGGGGATGCCCCACCCCTATAGGACAACCCACAGGTGTGTTTTTCGGGCGTTTTTTTCTGAATACCCATATTTGCATTATCATAGCTGTATTTATTGTAACCTGAGGAAGGGGACCTGTGTTTCCCCGAAACGCGTCATTTTATGTTTGTGCACCTGTCTATGACAATAAAAAGATTGTCAAAATAATATCTGGGACAACTCCACCAGCGTTTTTTGTGCCGAAGCAGACCCTCTTCTCCTAATGAGCTTCTCGTTGCAGGACTTGGCATCCCTATCCAAAGATATCACGTCTGCGGCTGCATACCCTGGAGGAAAAGGTCACGTGTGATACACGCTTACAATAGTGTTGTGCCTATTTGCAGCACAACCAACCAAGGTGAGCCATTTTCTCATCCTCCACTATTGATATAATCTCTGTCGAACGTACTACTCTATTGTGCGCCCTTGGTTTCTCTTCTCTCTACTTCTCCCTATATTGAGTGAAATCTGGAGATGCCTGTTTCTACAGACGTTGTATGTTTCAGGACACAGAGCGGAGTCGGAAGAAGACGAGGGAAGATGAGGTCAGCCAGTGCAGTGCTGTTCTCACCTCCCTTGCCTCCTGCATGTTAATGACTGCTTCCATAATGGAAGAGGTCATTAGTAGAAATGAGCGAACGTGCTCGTAACGAGCACTGTAGCACTCGGCTCCCCTGCGCTCGCATGGGCGCAGGCATCCGCTTCCGTCGGGTGAGGAGGATGGAAGCGGATGCCTGCGCCCATGCGAGCGCAGGGGAGTCGAGCGCTACAGTGCTTGTTACGAGCACTTTCGCTCATCTCTAGTCATTAGCATTTTCATTATAAGTTCTGGCAGGAGGCTGGGGGCCACACGAATTGATCCCAGAGGCACAGCTC
The DNA here is from genome assembly GCA_900303285.1 of Rhinella marina. Taxonomy (NCBI): domain Eukaryota; kingdom Metazoa; phylum Chordata; class Amphibia; order Anura; family Bufonidae; genus Rhinella; species Rhinella marina. The sequence goes on from ONZH01028250.1 coordinate 43,871, forward strand.
AGCAAGGAGCACATCAAAATTCTATTCACCCCAATAGATCTCTGTTAGGGTGAATAGGATATAGGATCAAAAGGTCCCCAGTTCTAGTGCCCTAAGGGTGTTAAAAGTAATAGAATAAATAAAAAAAAAACATGAAAATATTAAGGAGGTCATTTATTATCCAGAAATATGCCTATATTAGCTGTATTTCTGGTGCAGATTGCGGCAAAAAGGTTATTTGCGCCACAATCTGCAACTTTTAGCCACTCATATCAGGTTTACAACAGTGGGCGTGAATGGGACGAGCCGACAAGCCTGTTTTAGGCATAAAAAATGGTCTAAATAATAATATGCAAGTTTGGTATCGCTGTATTCGTATTTAGACACAGAATAAGGATATTATTTTTAACCTTGGTGGAATTGTAGTTTTTTGGTTTTTTTTTTTTCAATTTAACCCCACAAAGAATAACATTTTCACAGACATGGTAAATTAAATGGTGCCCTTAAAAAGTACAACGTATCCTAAATAAGCCCTAATATGGCTATATGAACAGAAAATTCAAAAAGGTATGGCTATTGGAACATGTGGAGGAAAAAACGAAATGCAAAACCAAAAATTGGCCCGGTACTTAAGAGGTAATATATGGTCTGTAAACAATACAACCAAAGATGAAAATTTAAAAACAGACTGAAAAGAAATACTGAATTTAAATAATAAAATTGTAAATGGCTTGCTAGTGACTGCAAGGGAATCTTAAAGGGGACATGTCTGTTTATCTATCTACACACACGTTAATTTCTGGGCACTTCCCTCTACAGCCCTGTTATGTTAAGTTAATAAAACTACTGAAATACCAGAAATAATTTTTTAACACTGTAGACATGAATCCCTTTAGAACGGATGCACAACAGGGATGACCATCATCCCATGTGGATCCCCCCATACTATGAACCGTATGGTATTTGGCTTTTAAAATGTGTTAGGGTTAAAACCAGATGGAACGAACCTAGTGGATGGATCAAAGCTGGATTATTGCCATAAGGGACAGGAGCTGCCATATAATATGGTGCCAAACAGGGGCTGTTGCTGGTATGGGGTTTAGCTGGTTAGGTGGGGGAACAATATGCAAATTATTACTGTTCTGGTCTGCAATCTCCTTCAGGTTATTTGACAGGAAACAGATAATCAGCTATGGCATACACACTTCTCCAACCCCAGCGCTCTCTTGCCCTACAGGTGGGAGCCCTTCTTCTGCCATCTACTTTTTACTCCTTTTCCACATCATCTAATATCGATGAGAATATGTCACGAGGAATATCCAGCTCCTCCTCTCTATGCATCTCGCTGACTTTTCTAGGACATGAAGACCAAAAAGGATGATTTGGAAGAAGTAATGTCAGCAAAGATACAGGAATGAATGTAACAGAGATCAAAAGTAATAGAAATATTTGAATCTATTCTGTGTTTTGGACCAGCTCCTGCTATTGGCTTACAAATACTGATCAAATACTGACCATGTGAAAGAGGCCTTATGGATGCTCAAAATACAGGATCTTTTTTTTTCTGCTCTTCTGTCAGGTCAGAAGTACGGAAAAATGAATGGTGATGTGACCATGGCCAACTGGGACAATAGTGGCCTCATAACAGAGTGGGGAGGAGCAGTCAGCAGCAGTGGCAGTAACAGTGACAATAGTAGCCCCATTACAAAAAACACTGTGGGGCCTCATTTAAGAGTCTCAACACAGCAATCCAAAGTGCAAAGCTCCCTGGGAAATAGTAATATGCAAAATAACCATGGAGCCCCAGTTATGGGTCTTCAACACAGTGAAAGCCAGATTTCCCTTCAGAGAAAGCAAACCAGGCAAAGGGGTGTCCCTGTTATAGTAATCACCAAATCCCCCATATTAAGTGGCCCCTATGTCAAGATCCAGCTCTTTTATAAGCCTTAAGGATGTGAGCCAGTTATCTATCCGCAGACAGCTGTTTCGGGGTGTTGCTCCTCATCAGTGTGGAGTAGGATTCTGGCTAACCAGGTACAATGCTTTGGAGACCACTCAAACAAAACAACAACTGATCTTAGGGATCTTACGTCTCCCTAAAATCCTGGTTGATCCATGCCAGATTCATCTTTATGAAGGTTAGTCTCTTAACATTTTGGGATGAAAGGTGAATTCTCTTAGGGGTAACTATGCCTCCAACCGGACTGAGCAGCCGCTCTGATGCCACGCAATCAGCCGTTCAGGAAAGCAAACTCGGCCAATGGCGGCTACACTTTACATGCCCAGTAATCCATGGGATCTTGGATCATGGGAGACAGAGTGCAGTCCAAGTATGCCACCACCTACTGGTTGAGATTCTGCTGGATGTCCCGCTGCTGCTGCTGGGTGGTTTCTTCATAAGACAGCTGAAGAAAACTGCTCATCAGAGACTCCAGACTAAAGTCACTGCTTATGGAGCTGGTGGTGCTTCTGCCAACCTCTTCCCCCCCTCCCACACATCAGTCATGGCAGTGGAGCATGAGCTCAGAGGGTCCCCCCAGTCAGACCTTCGTGAGGACGGGCAATGCTACTCGACTACACAGAATGTCTCTACAGTAGTCCATTTTTGCATTCCTCTCAGAAGGTCTAAAAATGCCCCTATTTTTGACTAGTAGCTAGTATCCAACAATGTGCATAGCCAGTAGTCATCCCTCTGCCGAATCCTGACAATGTCGCTGTCACTACACAAACATGACAGCATGCATCTGGCCATTTGCACAAGGGACTCTGAGGGCCTCCCTGCCTTCATCTCCACTACATATTGTCACAATATGTCGGGGTCATCTGCATGGTCATAGTCACTGCCCTCCAGTTCCTCCTGCTCCTCTCCTGTCACTTGGGCAGATAAACAACCTAATTATGTATAAAATCCTGGGAATGTATGACCTCCTCCTTGTCCTTATCTTCCTCCTCTGCCAGTTCATCCTCCTCAGGGCTTAGGTGGCCATAAGATGTAGGCACAACGTCTTTTGTCCACTCACCAATCAGATTTCTCAGCATCCCCTCCAGGATGTGAAGGAGTGGAATTACATAATTCATCCTGTAGTTATTCCGACTGACAAATAAAGTGGCCTCTTCAAAGGGCCTGAGAAAACGGCATGAATCATGCATGAGCTGCCACTTGTTAACATGAAAGTTAGACCTGTCCATCTGCAACATTAAGAAATCGTTGACCGCCTTCCTCTGTTCGTACAGGCGGTCTAACATATGGAGCTTTGAGTTCCAACAAGTGGAAAGTACCAGGGGATATGTTGGGGTAGAGCATTTTGCCTTTGTAGCTCAAGGAGGGTGTGTTTTGCATGGTAAGAGGGGCTGAAGTGCATGCACAGTTTCCTGTACATTTTTAACAGCTCTTGCAGTTTAGTGGAAGATTTGAGAAACCAGGTGACAGCGAGATTGAAGACGTGCTCCATGCAGGATGCATGAATCAGCCTTCCCTGACACAGTGCAGACAAAATGTTCTTCCCGTTATCAGTAACCATGGTTCCTATCTCCAGTTGGCAAGGACACAGCCAGTCTTCAATTTCTTTATTGATGACGCTGAGTAGTTCCTCCTCAATGTGGCTTCATTCACCAAGGCTGACCAGGTGCAGAACCATGTGGCAACGCCTAGCTTTGCATAGGTGATATGCTGTAGGACAACTCTTAACTGCTGGAGGAGAAGGCAGAGTAGGACATTAGCCTAGAAATCCCATCATTAAAATGCAACTACATGGAACTACATTTACTCAGTGGGCTGTGAACGATGTATATTGTCCTTGTCTATAGTTACGACTCTAAACGTCAGTGCTACCGTGACCTCTACCAGACACTAGCCCACCATTAGCTCAACATACCTGTGCAGGGCTGGTACAGATTTTTTGAAAAAGTAATGTTGGCAGGGGCGGATTGGGAACTTAAAGTGGCCCTGGAAAAAAAAACTAAAAGTGGCCCCATTATGTAGGCAGGTCCAAATTAACAGAAGGCAGGGCCAACACAAGTAGGTGGCGTCAACAATACCTTGGTGCAAATTACCATCCCAGCAGATATACAATATACTGTCTCAAAAGCTGGCCCTGGTGGCCATCAATAGCTACCGTCTTCTGTCCTCCTCCTCCAGTTGTCTATGAAGCCAGGGCTTAGGAGGTGATATGCGGGCCACAGAAGTTGAATTCAGGAGGGCATGCGGAGTCGCCAGCTGGGTACATGGGTATCTGATTCTCACAGCATTAATTACTGTTGAGAACTCATTATGTACCTGGCCAGCGGCAGAGAGGAGGACTTGGGTGGCCCCCTGGGACATCGGCCCACCGGGAAATTTCCCTGTAGGGTCTATGGCCAATCCGCCCCTGAATGTCGGCTTGGGACTCTCCACCTTGGGTGGGCATAAGCATCAGTTGTCTGAAATGTGCATAGTCAACTAGATGGAAAGGGAGGGACTGTAGTACCAGGAACTTTGCAAGTTGCATGTTCAACTTCTGCACCATCGGATGAGTGCACGCATACTGTTGTCTTTTTGCAATGATGATCAATTACTGTTGAAATAAGTGACAAAGAGTTGGAGGAGCATTGGGAGCAATAGATGACACTGTGCTTATTGGGAAGGAATGACAGCTTCCTTCTGCTGACGTTGACGAGCCCTGATTGCTTCAGAGGGGGTGGGGGCTGGTGGGAGATGCAGCAGTTGCTTCATCAGACCGTAGCACTAAATGAGTGGCACAGTTTTCCCACTTTATGGTGACTCTCCATATGTTGACTCAGGGCTATCGTGCCAACATTAGCACCCTGGCCGTGCCTCAACTTCTGCCCACACATCCTGCATAGCGCCACACTAACATCCCCCAGATGCCTGATGCTGCTTTTATGAACTGAGTAGCATATGGTATACCCCTCCCGCATTTGGCTCCAGATATCCCACTGCTTCCACCCTGCTGCCTTACAGTCACACTTCCACCCTGATGGCTCACGAACATGCTGCCACCCTGCTGGCTCACTGACACACTGCCACTCTCACCCCCTGATGATGATGATACCCCCTCTGCACCCGGCTCCCACATGCGATCAGCAACTTCATCATCAACAAATGTTGGGTCATCACTTGTATCACTCTCACCTGTCTTTTGCACATGTCCCTGACCTCTCGCAATGTGTGCTCAAACCTGAATGTCATCATCAGTAGTTGCACGCCTAAAGGAGTCCGCAGTTGACATCTCTTCCTAGTCTGGGCTGGCCTGTAACTGCTGACTGTCCTCACAAAGCTCATTGTCACTGAAAAACTGAGCTGAGCCGGCAGCAGGGGTGTAGCTAAAGGATCATGGGCCCTGGAGTTCATCTTGGGCCCCCCTTTCCTCAGTGCTTTGTGGCAAGGGACAGGGGTGCACCCAGCCTATCTGCTGCCTGAGGCAAAAATTGCCACATATCATATTCTCAAAATAACTCCTTTTCTCCAGTCCTACTGTTAAAGACAAACTTGGAAAACATTGCATACAACTCTACAAAACATACAGGGTAATATAGCACCACATACCTCTTAGAGATCGAATGATGTCTCTTCTGATGTAGACATTCTCTTTCCTCATCTTCTTCATTCATACCAAACCACCATGATGATTTCCTTCAGCCATCTCTTGTCTCTGCAGAGTTTGATCTTAGTTTCCTACTTTTCCATCATCCTCCCACCTTCTCAACACCCCAATACTGTGGTCACTGTGCTCCCCAATACTATACTGCAGAAACATATAATCCCCCTGAAAATACTAGTACCACACAAAAAGTACTGCATTTTTCGCCCTATAAGACGCACCTAGGTTTTAGAGGAGGACAATAAGAAAAAAATATTTTTCATTAGATCTCAGGTCAGACCAGAAATCAGAGCCTCAATGTTAATCAGACCTCATCTCACAGCCCCAATTAGACCCCCAATGTTAATAAGACCCCAATAAGACCTCAGATCAGACCCCCAATCAGACCTCAGCTCAGACCCCAATGTAAATGAACCCCAAACAGACCTCAGATAAGAGCCCCATGCCTCTCATCACCCCCCATATGAGCCCCCATGCCTGTAATTAGCCCCCATATCAGCCCCATGCCTGTAATTAGCCCCCATGCCTGTAATTAGCCTCCATATCAGCCCCCATGCCTGTAATTAGCCCCCATATCAGCCCCATGCCTCACTTCAGCCCCCATATGAGTCCCCATGCCTCTATTCAGCCCCCATATGAGTTCTTATGTCTCTATTCAGCCCCATGCCTCTTATTAGCCCCCATTATAAGCCCAGCATGCCTTAGTTAAAATAAAAAAGCCACTTACCTCTCCTGCTCCTGGATGCTGCTGCTCATCCGCCTGCGCTCTGTCTTTTTCTTGCTGCGGCTGTGCTGTGACCGCGTGAGGTCATAGAGTGCACTCAAGCTGTGCGCAGCCCTGCACAGCTGAGCCTTCACTGCTTCTCGGTCCTCCGGTGCTAATGAGCGCTTCCATTATGGGGTGAAAAATACGGTATCCCCTTCAATAATTATCAGCACCCAGTGCCCTAAAAAATGATTGCAAGCAGCAAGTAGTGTCCCTGACATTAGTAGTGTAAACATAACATCCTCCAAAAATAATTGTACTAAGCTGATACTATGCTACTGTAGAGTACCCCTCAACGTAATAATGCTCTCCAAAGTCCCACAATAGAAATATTTATCTGTCAGTTGACATAGTGTTAACAGTTGCCCCCAATAATAATAATAATAATAATAATAATGCCCCCATTGTGCTCATACTAGTAATCATGTTCCCAATCCCCCAGTAGTAATAATTCTCCTTATAATGTGTGCCAGTAGAAAAATGACCCCTTTACCTTTCCGATCAGAACCCTCCTGCCTGACGATAATGTCCGCCTGCATGGGGTACCATAGCAGTAGTAGGAACTGCCAACTAAGAGCCATTGCTGAAGGAGCTGATTAAGGCACCTATCCCCACCGCTACTACCCTGGATGTCACTATTGATCGCATTCACAGAATTCAGCTGGTATGGATTCATCAGTCAGAAGGGACACCTTGGCATGGGCTCATTTTTTCCAAAACAAGGATGCATTGCTGTATGCACTGTGCCAGAACCCACACCTACCGAGCTATTCAAAGAAATTTCTGTGTTTACAGATCTTTCAGCAGTGACCCTGCCCAAATGCAGAGCATCTTTTGATGTTACCAAGTTTCTTTGGGATTATCATGTTCGGTACCAGTGGGGTTTTCCACTAAAATTTCTGATCACACATAATGAGGTTCAAAATGTCTGCCGTACCCCTTAACGAGCCTCTCATATGCTATAAGCTTGGGGCCTTCTGCCTTCATCATCTTGACATACCAGCGTTCCACCTGAGAAGCATGATAAGATTTCCTTTGGATGGGAACTATTGTGACTCTATTTCATGGCTGCATAGCTTAATATTTCATCTGTTGATGACATGATGCTGCTGTATGAGGCTACTTATATGGTTTTTCTTCTTTGCCCCTTCTGTAATTGTGACCTTTGGTGTGGTCACAGAGTTCCCGAAACAACCAATTTAATACATAAATCTAATAATGATGTCTTTAAAGAACTCGAGAAATTATTATTGAAACAATTAAGACAAAAATGGGAGATAAAATCTCTCAATCAATATTTAGAATGGGACATCATCCCTAAGGGCTTAATGTTAATCAAAGAACCAGCTCAAGATCTATGTAGTAATGAATTCAAGATAGAATGGGACCCCTTTTTAGCTACACAATCACGTATACTCATTTCTATGATCATCAAAAGACGCACGGAACTCCTACAGGAAATTATAACCCAAGTAGATGATCTAAAAACAATTATAGAAAAGCTACCTCAGGATGATTCTTTCATAAAATGGGAAGATAGGATATGTAAGAGCCTTGACACACTAGAAAAGGAAATCATATGTAAAAAAACAAAAAAACTAAATTGGAGAACACACACAGACACTATAGCTGACATTATATCTTCAAACGATAACACAAATAAGAAAAAACAAACATACAGACATCAATCAAAGATCAACAAATACAACAACGCACACAATACCAACCTCCAATAGGTACGAACCTCTATCAGAACCCCTTTTTTTAGACCAAACACCGCCACATCACCGGATAAGGACACAATGGAAATCACCACAAGCAGCAGAACAAAGACACAGGAGATCACTTTCACCACACCACAACTACAATTTAAGATACTGTCATAATCACAGAGACACAAATACGGAGACACCACAAAGACACAGACCATGTCACAATCCAACACAATATCCGACTCACTCACATCAACAACAAGGTCCAACACAATATCCAACGCACTCACACCAACAACTAGGTCAACAAAGGAACCATCACAGAACAAGATCACAAACACAAATACACCAATACGAAACAAGACATGGAGGGGACAACGAAAGATCAACAAAGGCAGACCACCACAGAGCCCATCAACGGAGGACATAATTATAAATTTAAGTGACACACAACTCACTGTATCACAGGCAAGCCTATTAAACAAAGGTCTCAAATTTGCACCAACAAACAAACTAGACAAATTCAATATGCATATAGGGGTGGAAAAGTTCATTAGAAAGATATGTCTCAAAAAATATTACATAAAAAATCCAATAGAACGAGAAATAGATAACATCTCAATTTACATAAATACGGATTTAAAAATGAAGTCCAAAAAAGAAAGAATATTAGTCACGAAATTGCCTCATTTAGGAAGAATGTCAAAATGGAAATCAGTAAAATCAAACCAGGCCACACAAAAAACAACCTAACTAAAAAAGAAATAAATGCGATCAAATAACTACAAACAAATGAAAATATCACAATACGCCCTGCTGACAAAGGGGGGGGCTATAGTCATCCTAAACACACATGACTACAACAGAGAATGTACCAGACAATTGATGGATAACAACACATACAAAAAATTGACAACCGACCCCACCAAAACATTTCAAAAACAATTAGTAGATCTATGCAACATAGGCCTTAAAAAAGATAAACTATTTGAAAAAGAATTCAAATACATCATCTCCACTCATAAACATCTTTCAGTATTCTATTGTCTACCAAAAGTTCACAAGAACCCAAACAATCCACCTGGTAGACCAATAATCTCTGGAATCGGTACAATCACATCCAATTTATCCCAGTATATTGATAAAATTCTACAACCTACAGTAAAATTAATCCCATCATATATCAAGCATACGACCCAAATCATCTCCACACTGGAACATATACTTTAAATCTCATTGGATTCTAGGCACCATAGATGTCATTTCATTATATACGTCCATCAATCACAACCTAGGTATACAAGCAGTAAAACAACATCGAACTAACAAATATACATTTCCAGATACACAAATACAATTTCTCCTAGAAGGCATCAACTTCATTCTCACCCACATTTATTTCAGTTTTGATTCTGATTACTATATCCAATTACAAGGTACCGCCATGGGGACCAGATTCGCCCCCAGTTATGCTAACATCTTTATGTCCCAATGGGAAGAGGACATCATATGTCCCAGACTGGGGATGAGTCTGGTCCTCTGGCGAAGATATATCGATGACATCATATTCATATGGAAAGATACTAGAGAGAATTTAACCATCTTTTTAGACAATATCAACGACAACAATTATAACCTCACTTTTACCAGCAAAACCAGTGACTCACAAATAGAATTTTTGGACTTAAATGTGAAGATCCTTGACAATAAACTAATATGTACTACGTATCAAAAAACAGTAATATGTACTACGTATCAAAAAACAGTTTCGAAAAATAGTTATATACGATTATATAGTTATATACGATTCACAAGTTGTCATCTACCAAGATGGCTCTTAAATATTCTGACTAGCCAATTTAGAAGGATTAAGAGGAACTGTACTGTAAATCAGGAATTCGAAGAAGAGGCGAAATTAATGAATGCACAATTTATAAGAAAAGAGTATCCAAAAAATGCATTAGAAAAATCACTCATGAAAGTTAGACAAATGAGAGAACTAGAACAGGATGACAGTATGAGACTGATATTACCCTTTTGTGCCCAACACAAAACTGTAAAAAAGATCATTAAAAAACATTGGGTCCTTCTCACCAGGGACAAAACAATAAGCCCAATATTACCGGACAACCCACTCATCACATATACGAAAGCCCCAAATCTGAGCATTAAGGTCGCACCTACAGTGAAAAATATGAAACCTAATACCAAACAAACATGGTTAAATATGAAGGGCTTTTACCGGTGTGGTACCTGCAACAACTGCAAGGTTACTAAATTCCCCCAAAAAAACCATGGAGGTCACATCCACAAGAAACTCTCACCGACATATCATAAACGACTGTTTGACCTGCAATTCTACCGATGTAATTTACATTCTCCAATGTTTATGTGAGAAACAGTACATCGGTAGAACTAAGAGACCCCTGAAAAAACGGATAGCAGAACATATCAATAATATCCGAAAAGGCTACGACTTACATACCGTGTCAAAACATTTTAAAGAATTTCACAACCAGAATCCAAATAGCCTTACCTTTGCAGCATTGGAAAGGGTCTCCAAACAATGGAGAGGAGGCAATCACATTTACAATATGTCAAGATTAGAATCCAAGAGGATCTTTGAATTTAAAGGGAACCTGTCACCTCCTGTAGCAAAAAAAACTGTTAGCAGTACCTTAATTTAGGGGCCAGGGTGATGCTAAAGAAGATCTTCATAAGGAGAAGAGATTCCTCTAACTGCCAGAAATTGTTTTTTTAATCCTCCTGAGCGCGCTGTCTTGACTCCGCTTGAAGTCAAGGGGGCAGCGGCCTCCTTGCTTCAAGTCAAGCAAACCACTCCCCTGGTCTGGGGCCGGGATCGCGCAGGAAGAAATCGCGTACCGCGCATGCGCGAGACTTGCGCGATCCCCGGCCCAACGGCAACCTGTCAGTCAAGTTGACCAGGGGAGTGGTTTGCTTGACTTGAAGCAAGGAGGCCGCTGCCCCCTTGACTTCAAGCGGAGTCAAGACAGCGCGCTCAGGAGGATTAAAAGACCAATTTCTGGCAGTTAGAGGAAACTCTTCTCCTTATGAAGATCTTCTTTAGCATCATCCTGGCCCCTAAATTAAGGTACTGCTAACAGTTTTTTTTTGCTACAGGAGGTGACAGGTTCCCTTTAACACCATGATTCTAGGGGGCTTGAATGCAGAATTGGAGATCTTTGGATTCCTGTAGACCCTGGGATGGGTGCCCTTAGGGGACGGGACATCGAGCTCCGACTGTTTTTCCAGCACCTCGATCTCCCCTCCTCGTGAGGCCCCAATCCCCCATCTCCAATAGGACGTCCATCTATCTCCATTTATCTCCATTCAAATCTATGTAAAAAGAAAAAGAAAATAAAAATAAAAGGCATACAAGAAAAAAAAATGAAAATATAGAAATATGATAATATAGAAAATTTATTAATACACCTGTTGTGATACAATGATTGTTGATATACTTACCTAGAATCCAATACTCACCTGAGATCCGAGAGAAAATAATATAAAAAAAATCTATAAAAATGAATATAAAAATGAATATATGTGTATTTAATCTGCGACTATGCCAAATGGGAATTTTAATCTAGTGTTCTGTATCCTGATTGATTGATTTATTTATTTATTTATTTATTTATTATCAGTATCTATTTATGTAATTATATATTTATGTGTTTATTTATTCTTTTGTGAATATAAGAAAATGCACATCATCATAGTATAATATTATTTTATGTATCATTTTATCTTTTTAATTTTTAACAATATCTTTTATTTTCCAATATTTTAACATCCAATAAGTGAGCACTGTATCGATATGGAGTACATCGAATATGGAACACCCCTGAAGTCCAGTCCTGGACTTCCACATTGCCGACTCCAGCTTTCTCTAATTGATTTACTATAAACTACTCCCCCAAACTAGGAGGAGAAGCAGTATATATATAGGTGCTAAAAGAATAGATGGGTCTATAGACCACTGATGAAGAGACAGAGAGCGGGTCCCGAAACGCGTTTGGTTTCTCTATAGACCACTAAAGACGGCACAGATTATGAATTCTAAGACACACTCCTAGGAGGAATAACAGTATTCAGATAACCATTACAGAGCTACGCTTTCCTGGTCTAAAGAAAGAAAAATCTCCCGGAAGCGTTTTACAAGCATACATGCTGAGTGCGGCAAACAGATTTCAAAAGAAGCGGGAACCCACGTGGGATGCTGCACTTCACAAGCCACATCTCACAAGCCACGCCGGAGGAAACACGTACTGAATGCTATACAGGAAACCTCTACTCTTCTACATCATGTTCGCTGGAGGGGGTAATGTACTGGAAAACATAAAAGCCTCCTGTATGCCATACTGGATATCTTCAATACTTAACTATACACCAATATACTGAACTCAGTATACGCAATACAATAGTAACACATTGCTATATATATACTGCTCACTATCCAATGACTGAACTCTGAATACTGGCCCATTGTTTGCGTCACAACCTATTGGGACATTTTAAGAATACAAAGTGCAGTGTTCCACATAATTGTGTTATGTGTGTAAAAGGGACACTACAAACTGTATTTTATATAGCCATGTCACTCTTGTTAGCCATGTCATCGTAATCTATTGTCAAAGTTCTGATATATGTTGTAAGAACCTCCTAGGCAGTAATAACCATTTTCACCACTAGATGGTGCTTACACGTAACATATATAGACACCATCTATGGTTAGGAATGTAGAGGTAGAGTGCAAAGTGGAGAAGAACATCATGGAGTAAAGAGGTCAGGCAGCTCCTCAGGAGCTCCTGAACCTTCAAGCAACTTAAGAAATGTGCAGGAGGAGAAAGTCACCCTAAAGGCCGCCATTCCTGCTGGACACTGGCCACGTCAAGCTACCTGATGGCACCTGATGGCACATTTTCTAGGCCGCTAGCAATTGGCAATACCTGGATACTCAAGCCTGTCAAAGGTAAACGCTGAGCTCATCAGCTTAATGGACTTTGTCAGCAACATATAGTGACTAGGAGTAGCTCCACAGTGCCTGGACACTGATCCTACAACTACTAGCTAAAGTTGTAATTCATACCTACTCAAAACCCCAACGGGCAGTCAGGTTTCTATTCTTAAAGCGTCACGGTGCAGATGTATTAATACCTGCCATGCAGGGCTTAACATACCCTGAAGCATCGCTATACAAGAGAAATATTAAAGTACTATCCAGAGCCAAGACTAGTTTATTAAGGGATTGACTAAGTAGAGATTTAAAGGGTTATTCCCATCTTGGACAATGGGGGCATATCGCTAGGATACGCCCCCATTGTCCTATAGGTGCGGGTCCTACCGCTGGGACCCGCACCTATATCGAGAACGGGGCCCCGAAAGTGAAGGAGGGCGCACCGCGCATGCGTGGCCACCCTCCATTCATTTGTATGGGGCCGCTGAAAATAACCGAGCACCGGCTCGGCTATTTCCGTTGGCTCCATAGAAATGAATGGGAGCGCACCGTGCTTGCGCGGCCCAGCTCCCGTTCAATTTTCGGCAGCCCCATACAAATGACGAAAACTAACTTTCGGGGCCCCGTTCTCGATATAGGTGTAGGTCCCAGAGGTGGGACATACACCTATAGGACAATGGGGGCATATCCTAGCGAAGACAATTTGCAACATCTTATCTCAAGGCAAAAATAAAATTTCCATTGTTTTCATCACTGACACTGGCGTCACGACATTCCAGGACCCAGCCCACTGACACTATAAAAGTTAACATCAAGGGCACCTCGCCTCACCATCCGGCGGGGGTCCTGAGTACAGAGTATACCCCGAGGGAAGTAGTGTCCCCCCCTCCATCCACTGCACGCCGGCCCAGGGTGTCACCAAACCATGAGTAACCATGGGCAACACCACACCTGTGACACAATAATCATTATATCTCACGAGCCCTGTGGCTGGGCCGTTGCAAAATCTCTATATGACCTTAGTACTATAAGTGCATTAATACCTATGTACCATAACTCTATTAAATAAGAGATCATATATGACCCTTTTGTGACTATACTCAGTCTACATCAGGTCACATATTCCTCTTCCTATTTTTATGAGGATTAATTGTTATTTGTGCATGAGGAATAATTACAAGCGCTGGTATATATATTTATCTGGTCATTATTTTACCCTATAAATGATCCTGTTTTTATTTCATTTTTATTTTTATTCCATTTAATATATATATATATATATATATATATATATATATATATATATATATACTTAATAAATATTTTACTTATATATCCAAGTGAGGAATGTGCCCATCACATTTCTTTATTTTAATCCTTTTTATATACAGCTAAGGGTAAGCCTAGTGGTCTGGTGCAACTCCACTCCATTTTTTGTAGTTGGTGAGCCACTATACAATTCGGTGTTATCCAATTGGGTTTTCCCAAGGCTAAGTATTTGTGTTCTCTTTCTTTTTTTTAATGTTATTTTTCCTGTTTTTTTGACACTATTTGGCATGTGGCAAAGTCAATTTGTGCTACTTCTTTATGAGGGGGTCTCATGTGTGGGGATCCTTTAAGTGCACTGTTGCAAGTCCTTTGATTGAATGCTAAGTTGTTAAACTTCCCTTTTAAGCATGATGCTGTTCAGTCACTTTGTGATATTCTGCTTGTACAAGAGACACATCTGTTATCGGCAGATACTTTGCCCTAGAGTGGAGAAAATTGGCTTCTACCTCACAGGGTTTTTTCGCTTTCCTATGGATCAACTTGTAGGATAACAGGCCGAACTGGATGGACTAGATGTCTTTTTTCGGCCTTATAAACTATGTTACTATGTTACATAAGGCTTATATTTGTGAGCTCTTCTTGAAATCTGCAGCAAGGCTTAAGAAGGCTCGTGAGTAGGAAATTCAAGATACCCTATACTCTATTCAGACTGTTGAAGTGCAGCACAAGGCTTCTCCATCTTTTTCATTGCAACAGCAGAGCTGTTTAAGACAGGGATGCCTAACCTGCAGCCCTCCAGCTGTTGAAAAACTACAACTCCCAGTGTGCCCACACAGCCTACAGCTATCAGCCTACAGCAGGGCATGATAGGAGTTCTAGTTTTACAACAGCTGGAGGGCCACTTGTTGAGCATCCCTGTTTTAGGCCTGGATTGTTACTGCTTTATACAGTTAGGTCCAGAAATATTTGGACAGTGATACAAGTTTTGCCATTTTAGTTCTTTAACAAAATGTATTCAAGATACAGTTATACATTCAATATGGACTTAAAGCTTTACTTTGAGGGTATTCACATCCTAATTGGAGTAATTGTTTAAGAATTACAGCTCTGTAAATGTAGCTGCCTCTTTTTCAAGGGACCAAAGGTATGTGAAGCTATTTAATGGGCTACATGGGCTATTACCTCATTAATCCATAATCAATTAAGCAGATAAAAGGTCTGGAGTTGAAAAAAAGAAGAAATCCATCAGAAAGATAACGAAAATGTTAGGAGTGGCCAAATCAACAATTTGGTACATTCTGGTAAAAAAGAGCACAGTGGTGGATGATCACAGAATCTTTTGGTGAAAAAAAACCCTTCACAAAATCCACCCAGGTGAAGAACACGCTCCAAGAAGTGTATCAGTATGCAAATCTACCATAAAGAGAAGATCTCATGAGAGCAAATGCAGAGGATTCACCACAAGGTGCAAACCATTAATTAGCCTAAAAAATAGAAAGGCCAGATTAGATCTTGTCCAAAAAAATCTAAAGGAGACAGCCCAGTTTTGGAACAGCATTCTTTGGACAGATGATACTAAGATCAACCTGGGCTTAGTCCATATATAATGTTTGCATCTATTGTGTTAGTGCATTATTTTCTGTGATTTTTTTAAAAATAGATAAATATAAATATAGCCATGCACATCCGTATATTCATTATTACATTGTGCTGGATGTTTTTATTTTTTATTTTTCTGTGATTTATTTTCTTAGTTTGCAATATACACTTTAAGGAGTGATACTTTACCTTCAAGTGTGAATGCACTTCTATTTTCTCTTGGGATTAATATTTTTGTGCACTTTTGCCCCGCCTATCCCACAGGCGACCTTGATTAGTTGTTATGTATGCTGTGTGATCTCTTACTCTCATTGGTTGCTCAATTGCACACAGAGGTAACAAGACGCAGCACACTATATGTGCAGGGTCTGCAGAATGTAGATGCCCAATGGGATAAATAGGTTTAGAGTAGGACCTGTCTGACTGAGACCACCTTGGCGTTGGTAGGCAGGCACAGATGTTTTGATCAAAATATACTGGCTGAGAGTCTCAGATTTTATTATATCAGAATGAGGGCTTAGTCCATACATAATGTTTGCATCTATTGTGTTAGTGCATTATTTTCTGTAATTTTTTTCATAAATGTTGCCATGGACATCCTCATATTCATTTACTTCATCAAGCAGGATGAGTTTTATCTTTTTCTGTGACTTTTTTTAATATATCAACCTGTACCAGAATGATGGGTATGGAGAAGGCTTGGAATGGCTCATGATCCAAAACACACCACATTCTCTGTGGTTGAGGCAGTGTGATGGCATGGGCATGCATGGTTTCCAATGGCACTTGGTCACTAGTGTTTATTGGTGATGTAACTGAAGATATAAGCGGGGTATACTTTCTACTCAGATTCAACCAAATGCAGCAAGGTTGATTACAGTGGCGCATTCTGCAGTGGCCAAGTCAGTCACCAGATCTCAACCCATCGAGCATGCATTTCACTTGCTTAACAATAAACTTAAGGCAGAAAGACCCACAAACAGGCAACAACTAAAGACAGCTGTAGTAAAGGCCTGGCAGCAAAGCATCACAAAGTAGGAAACCCAGCTTTTGGTGATATTCATGGGTTACAGACTTTAAGCAGTCATTGCCTGCAAAGGATTCTCTACAAAGTATTAAAAATTAACATTTTATTTATGGTAATGTTAATTTGTTCAATTTCTTTTGAGCACCTGAATTGAGAAGACTTTGTAGAAAAATGTTTGCAATTCCTAAAATTTCACAGGATGTTTTTATTCAATCCCTTAAATTCAACCTGAACGTCTACACTTCAATTGCATCTCAGTTGTTTCATCCATTCAAATCCAATGTGGTGGAATGCAGAGACCAAATCATGAAGGTTTTGTCACTTGTTATATATTTTATGCACTTATATAGCGCTACTATATTCCACAGCGATTTACAAACAGCATCCAACTATCCCCAATGGGGCTCGCATTCTAAGTTCCCTATCAGTATGTCTTTGGAATGTGGGAGGAAACCGGAGTACCCAGAGGAAACCCACGGGGAGAGCATACAAACTCCATGAAGATGTTGTCCTTGGTCGGATTCAAACTTAGGACCCCAGAGCTGCAAGGCATAAGTCACCATGCTGCCAAATGCCAGTCCCTGTATAATCTTAATAGAGATGATGACACTCCATAGTCCACTCTTTCTAATATGACTGCCTTTTTACTACTATTATTATTTACCTGAACTTTCTGCTGATAATCTGTCTAGGTTGAATGTGTTGGATATACAACAACTTCAGCTTAGTCTATTGCTATAGTGACTTCTGCTGGAAAGACTGCAATTTATTGTTGTGACACTAGATGTCGCTGTTACTAATGCTTACTTGCAGTTTCTATCTATGCATTATCTATGATGTGCTGTATTTTCATGTACATTAAAGAGGCTCTGTCACTACCTCCTAACCTATGTATTAAAATACATAGGTGGGTAGTGGCCTCACAATGAATTCAAATCATACCTGTAATTCCCTTGTAGATGCAGCGGTTGATGTGTAATTTGATGTTTAAAAAGTATGCAAATGAGCATTCAGAGCACTCGAGGGCGGGCTTTTCCCTTCTGAGCACTGTATCTTCACCGCCCTCCCGGGTCCTAGGCACGCCCTCCAGTGTTTAGAAACTCCCCTATCCTTTATGATTGACAGCGCTAGACCGTTCGGCGCATCTGAACGATGTCCCAGGCATGCGCAGTAGCGCTTGCAGTGCCGAACACTGCAAGCGCTTGGATTCAACTGCGCACGCGCCGTCACTTTGCCGAGCTCGCTCCTGGCTCCTCTCAGCTGATAAGAAGCGAGCGCCGTCACTTCCGGGTTCGGCGAAGTGACGGCGTGTGCGCAGTTGAATCCAAGCGCTTGCAGTGTTCGGCAATGTAGCCTAATCCAGCATCCCATACCTCTTACATCCAGTATAATACAGCGCCCCATACCTCGTACATCCAGTGTCATCTCCTCTAATATAGATCTTCTCTTTCCTCATCTTCTCCTTTCAGACCAGACGCCCATTTTTCAGCCATTTCTCATCTGTGCAGTTTGACAGAAAAAAAATCTTAGTTTACTACTAAGTTTACTAGTTTACTACCCCCCAATAATGTGCCAGAAGTGCCCCCAAAATTTCACCCCAATAATGTGCCAGTAGTCCCCACCCATAGATGCCCCCCAAATTATGTGCCAGTAAGAAACGCCCCAATAATGCACCATAAGTTCCCCCCATTGATTCCCCCCCAAAATCATGTGCCAGTAAAGTGTCCTACCCCCAAATGCCCCCCAAATTATTTTCCAGTAAGAATGCCCCCAAATTATGTGCCAGTAAGAAATGCCCCCAGTGCCCCCATGTGCCAGTAAGAAATGCCCCCAGTGCCAGTAAAAAATGCCCCCAGTGCCCCCATGTGCCAGTGAAATTGCCCCCAGTGCCCCCATGTGCCAGTGAAAATGCCCCCATGTGCCAGTAAGAAATGCCCCCCAGTGCCAGTAAAAATGCCCCCAGTGCCCCCATGTGCCAGTGAAATTGCCCCCAGTGCCCCCATGTGCCAGTGAAAATGCCCCCATGTGCCAGTGAAAATGACCCCAGTGCCCCATGTGCCAGTAAAAATGCCCCCATGTGCCCGTAAAAACGCCCCCAGTGCCCGTAAAAATGCCCCAAGTGCCCCCAATAAAGCTCCGGTCCGCAATTTCAGCAATAAAAAAAAAACAAAACCCTTATACTTACTTCCATCAGGCTGGCAGCGATGCGATGCAGGCCTCTTCCGGCCCGTGTGCCGTGCTGTACGTCATCGCGCCGCCTGAGCCGGCCTCTGATAGGCTGCAGGCCTAGTGCCTGCAGCCTATCAGAGGAACGGGCAGGGGAGACGCCTCTCCCTCCCCTGCCCCGCAGTACAGGCATCTGTATCACCGTCCTGAGGACGGCAATACAGATGACTATGGAGATGAGCGCTTCCACAATGTAAGCGCTTATCTCCCTCTGCAGGGCCGCGCCGCACCTTGCCTAATTGGCGGTGCGGCCCTGCAAGTGGCAAGGGGGGCCCTCGGGGCCCCCCTAGCTTAGGGGCCCGGTCGCAACTGCGACTGCTGCGACCCCTATAGCTACGCCACTGTTGTTAACCCTTGATGTGTTACAGGAAAAAAATTATTAAAATGGAAAATCTGAAAAAAAGTGAAATTTTGAAATTTCACATCTATTTTGCTTTAATTCCTGTGGAATACTTAAAGGGTTAACAACATTTCTAAAACCAGTTTTGAATAGTTTGAGGGGTGTAGTTTCTAAAATGGGGTAATTTATGGGTGGTTTCTATTATGTAAGCCCACAAAGTGACTTCAGAACTGAACTGGTCCTTTAAAAAGTTGATTTTGCAAATTTGCAAAAATTGCGTCTAAAATTCTAAACCTTCTACTGTCCTAAAAAAATAAAATAACACTATTAAAATGATGCCAACGTAAAGTAGACATATGGGGAATGTAAATTAAAAAATATTTTATGGGGTATCACTATCTGTCTTAAAAGCAGAGAGATTCAAATTTAGAAAACAGTGAATTTTTTCAAATTTTCGTTAACATTTGGATTTTTTTATAAAGAAAATTAAAACTTATCGACTCATATTTACCATTAACTTGAAGTACAAGTGTCACGAGAAAACAGTTTTAGAATCACTTGGATAAGTAAAAGCGTTCCGAAGTTTTTAGAGGTGTTTCTCGAGGACATTTCTCGCGTGGCATTTTTTGTAATGATTGTAAATTGTCTCACACTGTGACATATGACATACGGCGACTGCAACATGAAAGTCGCAAAAAATCCACTGAAGCTAAATTTTTGTGCTACTGTTGGCGTCACAATTGCAGCATGTCACTGTGTATATAGTTGGACCAATTTTGTCACGCAACAAATGTTGTTGTGTAGCCTTAACCTTAGGGGGATGCAAAATGTGCATAACGGATGCACAGGATCCATTTCTTACAAGATCCAGTTTTTTTTTTTTGCTCTTCTGAAAAGGTGATGTGAACTAAGGGGTTCATGCACTTGAAAGTGTGCTGGCTGGGCCCGTGCCACAGTCCGTAATGCACAGGCACCGTCCGTAGGGCTGGACACAGGACCCATTAACTTAAATGGGGTCCGCTATCCGCATCCGATGGTTGGAGGCACTGACAGAAACCCCTCAGAAGCACTCCGTAGTGCTTCTGGGGGTTCCGTGCCTCCGTTTCGCACCTCACCTTCCAGATTGAGGACCCATTCAAGTGAATGGGTCGAAATCCGTGATGCGGTGCGCAAACGGCCGATGCCCATATATTGCAGACCCGATGTTTGCGGGCCACAATATGGGCCCGACCGGCACACGTTCGTGTGCAAGAGCCCTTAGATAAAGGTCTATAGAAAATGACACTCAAGTGCTTTTCTTTTGCAATTTTGTTCATCAGGTGGTGTTTTTTGTCTTTCTGGTTTCTTTTCAAAAACTCAGCGTGTTGGAGCTTTTGGCATTTTTTTTCAGACAGCACTTTCTCTATAGGAGAAAAAACATGAAGAAAATGCCAGTGGTAAGACATACTGGGGGAAATGTATCAAAACTGGTGTAAAGCAGAACTGGCTTAGTTGCCCCTAGCAACCAATCAGATTCCACCTTTCATTTTTGACAGCTCCTTTGGAAAATGAAAGGTGGAACCTGATTAGTTCCTATGGGAAACTAAGCCAGTTCTACTTTACACCAGTTTTGATAAATCATCCACAGAATGCACGCAGCTGGAATACATTTT
>ONZH01028251.1:0-43844 GCA_900303285.1 Rhinella marina
TGGGGCAATCAGGCAGCTTCACGCCACACTGCCGACTTCCAAGTCACACACTGGCAGATGATGCGTGAAGTCTGCCAATTGTTGATCCCTTTTGAGGACGCGACTTTGTTTGTGAGCAGGAATGACTATGGGATCAACGACATCATCCCACTCGTCCATGTTCTGGAAAGTGCGCTGAAAAGCATCATCAGCGAGGATTCCCAGGCCACCACTCCAAGGCTGAACATCGCCTTGAGCCTAGAGATGGATGAAGTGCAGATGGAGGGTGAGGAGGAGGAAGATGTCCATGCCCAGCCATTCCACACACCGCCACCCTGGCTTCTCTGCCTCTCAATCACAGGAGGAGATGGAGGATGAGGTGGTAGAGGAGGAAGACCCCAGCAGACCCTGGAACTATACCGAGGACAGTGGAGAGGAAAGGCGCTCATTGTCCTTGGTGCAGATGGCAAGGTGCCTGCGGGAGTGTCTCAGGAATGACAGCCGGATTGTGGACATCCGCCAGAGGGACCAATACTGGCTGGCCACCCTGGTGGACCCTCGCTTCTGCCGCAAAATGGCTGAATTTTTTCCGCCATCAGAGAGGGAGGCAAAACTGGGGTACTACCGGGACCTACTCACCAGTCAGTTGGTCTCAACTTACCAGCGAGACCAGCCAGGTTCCCAGACAACATCCGCTGGGGGGGAACCAGCGCGCTCCACTACCACCACCACTAGTGGAGGCGTGAGAAGACGCTACGGCCTGCAATCACTGATGAGCGATTTCATGCAGCCAGCTGCTGAAGAGGGGACACAACACCGGACTCATGGCGTGGACCAGCATGAGCTCACGCACCAGGTCACTGCCTACCTGGATTATACCCTGCCCCAAAGTGTCACCGACCCCGTGCAGTACTGGGCAGAGAAACTTGACATTTGGCCTCAACTGGCAGAGTTTTCTTTGGCTCTGCTGTCCTGCCCAGCCAGTAGTGTTGCGTCAGAGAGGGTGTTCAGTGTGGCGGGTAACATCATAACACCACAAAGAACGAGGCTTCTCTTGCCACAGTGTTGAGATGCTGACTTTTCTAAAGATGAATCGTGCCTGGATTACATCGGATTATACCACCCCCCTGCCTGATGTGAATGACTAAGTCATCAGTCACCCGTCTTGCATGGCAATCCGTGTGTCTAAGAAACTGACCTTAATATCCTAAATATGTGCCCAACGTAAAAATCCGTAATTTAACTTATTGAGTAATGTTCCCCCCTTAGACCCCAAATTAAAAAAAAATCACCTTAAAAATTCCCTACTTCATTCTGATACATTTAAATAAACAGAACCCCATCTCCAAATTTAATGTCCATGGTGTGTTGGCCATATAACATCTCCACACCAGCTTAATGCCTCACACCGGTGCACCGTCCAACCCATACCCCAAGAACAGTACCATCCCTAAAATAATCCCCACGACTATGCTTCACAAAGTGGGGATTTCACCTTTTGTGAACTATAGCCGTGGGGTTCTATCCCTGGCACCCGTGCCAAGGAACACTACTCACCGTTTTGTGAGCGGGTACTAACTGTTCTTGAGGTATTTTGTTGATATCATGAAGTAGTAAAATCTCGCACCCTTGATAGCACCCAGGCCAGTATGGTTGAGAACAGACAATTGACGGAGGAGTAGGCGGCAGCACTTGATAGCACCCAATTGTCTGTTCTCAACCATACTGGCCTGGGTGCTATCAAGTGCTGCTGCAGCCTACTCCTCCGTCAATTGTCTGTTCTCAACTATACTGGCCTGGGTGCTATCAAGTGCTGCAGCCGCCTACTCCTTCGTCAATTGTCTGTTCTCAACCATACTGGGTCCAATACAGTACTATTACTGCTGCTGGTTCCACTTTCAAATGTCTGTTTTCCACCGTACTGGGTCCAAGGCAACGCTGCCGGTGTTGCCAACTTGCACTTTGTGTCCTATGTCCCGTGTAATCACTTACACCTTGGCTAATGTGTACCTGTTCTGGGGTGCACAAGGTCTAATTAAATGGTAGCCTGTCTGTCTTCTGACCTGTGATGTCACTGAGACCGCATTGACTTCAACGCAGCCTATTCTTGGGCTGGTGCCACGATCTACCGTGTGTTTTTGGCGCTCTGGCATGACATGGACTGCTCCAGCGGACATCTTCAATGCAGTCAAAGTTCGCTCATCCCTAGCTGTGAGTACAGAGTGACCGAGTTACACTGCAGGAGCAGGCGAAGCACATAAAAATTTAGCGTGACCCTGTATGGCTGTGACAACAGAGTGACCGAATTACAGTGCAGGAGCAGGCAAAGCACATAAAAATTGATCGTGGCCCTGTATGGCTGTGACTACAGAGTGACCGAGTTACAGTGCGGGAGCAGGCGAAGCACATAAAAATTTATCGAGGCCCTGTATGGCTGTGACTATAGAGTGACCGAGTTAAAGTGCAGGAGCAGACGAAGCACATAAAAATTTAGCGTTACCCTGTATGGCTGTGACAACAGAGTGACCGAGTTACAGTGCAGGAGCAGGCGAAGCACATAAAAATTTATCGTGGCCCTGTATGGCTGTGACTACAGAGTAACCGAGTTACACTGCAGGAACAGGCAAAGCACATAAAAATTTAGCGTGACCCTGTATTGCTGTGACAACAGAGTGACCGAGTTACAGTGCAGGAACAGGCGAAGCACATAAAAATTTATCGTGGCCCTGTATGGCTATGACTACAGAGTGACCGAGTTACAGTGCGGGAGCAGGCGAAGCACATAAAAATCTATCGTGGCCCTGTATGGCTGTGACTACAGACTGACCGAGTTACACTGCGGGAGCAGGCGAATCACATAAAAATTTAGCGTGACCCTGTATGGCGGCGGTGACAACAGAGTGATCGAGTTAGACTGAGGTAGCAGGTGAACCACCCAAAAATTTAGCCTGACACAGCATGGCGGTGACACCACCAATGCCTTTGTCCGAATGAGATTGCAGTCAAATGGCTGTCGGTGAGCCTCCAAAAAAATTTTTTTGGAGTGTCTGAAGTCGACCTTCCGAAATTTTTTTTTTTTTGTCTGTGGTTGACGATACTGAAAAATTGTTTTAGAGTATCTGTAGTTGACGCTCCTGAAAAATTGTTTTAGAGTGTCTGTAGTTCACGCTCCGGAAAAATTGTTTGGAGAGAGGGCCTGTAGGTGTTTTGGGTCAGCGTTTGGCAATGAAGAGAAGGAGGAGGAGGGGTAGAGGAGAGGAATCGGATACATAAGGAATCTTATTCTTTAGCTGCTTTCCCCCGGAGGAGATTTGAATTTCGGTGAAATCCAGGCTTTGTTCATTTTAATAAGCGTCAGCCTGTCAGCGCTGTCAGTTGACAGGCGTGTACGCTTTTCGGTGATGACGCCTCCAGCTGCACTGAATACCCGCTCTGACAACACGCTAGCCCGCTCTGACAACACGCTAGCGGCAGGGCAGGCCAGCACCTCCAAGGCGTCCAGCGCCAGTTCAGGCCACGTGTCCATCTTTGAAACCCAGTAGTTGTATGGAGCAGAGTGATCACGTAGGACGTTGGTATGGTCAGCTAGGTATTCCCTTACCATCTTTCTGTACAGCTCCCCCCTACTCTGCCTAGACTGGGGACAGGTGACAGTGTCTTGCTGGGGTGACATAAAACTGGCAAAGGCCTTGGAGAGCGTTCCCCTGCCAGTGCTGGACAAGCTGCCTGCTCGCCTCCTCTCCCCCGCTACTTGGCCCACAGAACCACGTCCTCTGCGGCGTCAGATGGGAAGGATTGTTTCAGCTTGTGCACCAGGGCCTGTTTATATTGATTCACTCTCATACTCTACAGGGACGAGAGTGGAAAGGTTCTGCTTGTACCGTGGGTCCAGGAGAGTGAATACCCAGTAATCGGTGTTTGAAAAAATGCTTCTAACGCGAGGGTCAAGGGATTGGCAGCCTAACATGAAGTCTGCCATGTGCGCCAGAGCCCCAACATGCAACAATTCCCTCTCCTCACTGGCCTGACTCTCCATTTCCTCCTCCTCCAATACGCGCTGAGAAACAGATCGGAGGGTGCTCTGGCTATCAAGCGACGTATCTTCTTCCCCCATCTCCTGTGACAAGCGCAAAGCTTCTGACTTTATGCTGAGCAGTGAGTTTTTCAACAAACAAAGCAGCGGGATTGTGAGGCTGATAATGACAGCATCGCCGCTGACCATCTGTGTTGACTCCTCAAAGTTGCTCAACACCTGACAGATATCAGATATCCACGTCCACTCCTCATTGTAGACTTGAGGAAGCTGACTGACCTGACTACCAGTTCCGGTGGAAGTTGACATCTGGCAGTCTACAATCGCTCTGCGCTGCTGGTAAACTCTGGATAACATGTTTAATGGCAAATTCCATCTCGTGGGCAAGTCGCACAACAGTCGGTGAGCGGGCAGTTGTAGGCGCCGCTGCACTGCCCTGAGAGTGGCAGCATCTGTGGTTGACTTGCGGAAATGCGCACAGATGCGGCGCACCTTGGTGAGCAAATCAGACAGATTGGGGTATGTCTTGAGGAACCGCTGAACGAGATTAACCGCTGAATGAGATTGAACACGTGGGCCAGGCATGGCACATGTGTGAGTCTGCCGAGTTGCAGAGCCGCCACCAGGTTACGTCCGTTGTCACACACAACCATGCCTGGCTTGAGGTTCAGCGTTGCCAGCCACAGATCGGTCTGCGCCGTGATGCCCTGTAACAGCTCTTGGGCGGTGTGCCTTTTGTCACCTAAGCTCAGCAGTTTGAGCACCGCCTGCTGGCGCTTACCCACGGCACTGCTGCAGCGCCTAGAGCTACCGACTGAAGGCGCCGTGCCCACGGATGGTAATTCGGAGGAGAAGGAGGGGTTGGAGGAAGAGGCATAGTACATCTGAGAAACCGTGACCGAGGTAGGCCCCGCAATCCTCGGTGTGGGCAGTACATGAGCGGCCCCAGGGTCAGACTCGGTCCCAGCCTCCACCAAGTTAACCCAATGTGCCGTCAGTGAGATATAGTTTCCCTGCGCGGCAGCACTTGTCCACGTGTCCGTAGTTAGGTGGACCTTATCACTAACAGCGTTGGTCAGGGCACGGATGATGTTCTCTGACACGTGCTGGTGTAGGGCTGGGACGGCACATCGGGAAAAATAGTGGCGGCTGGGGACCAAGTACCGAGGGACAGCTACCGCCATCAGATTGCGGAAAGCCTCAGTCTCTACCAGTCTATAGGGCAGCATCTCCAGGCTCAAAAATTTGGAGATGTGGACGTTTAGGGCTTGTGCATGTGGGTGGGTGGAATTGTATTTGCGCTTGCGCTCAAATGTCTGCTGCAAAGATAGCTGAACGCTGCGCTAGGACACATTGGTGGAGGTTGTGGAGGATCGTGGAGGTGAAGGGGTGGTTGTAGGGCGGGAGGTGCTCGTGCCGGGGTCCTGGGCGGGGGGGTTTACTCGCCGAGCCAGCATGTGACACAGGGGAAGGGGCAGTGGTGGGACTCGCAGGAGGTGAACGGCCTTGGTTCCACTGAGTCGGGTGTTTAGCACTCATATGCTTGCGCATGCTGGTAGTGGTTAGCCTGGTAGTGGTGGCTCCCCTGCTGATCCTGGTGTGGCACAGGTTGCACACCACAGTCCGTCGGTCATACTCACTTTATTTAAAAAACCTCCAGACTTGCGAACATCTAGGCCTCGGCACGGGAGCTTGACTCCATGAAATAGTTGCTAATCTACCTGCTCTGGCCCTGCTTCTCCCTCTGGCCACCCCACTGCCTCTTCCAACCTGTTCTAATGCTGCACTTGCCTCCCCCTCAGAAGCACTGTCTTGAGTTGGATTACCAACCCAGCTCTGGTCAGTCACCTCATCATCCACCAGCTCTTCCTCCGTTTCCTCACTCTGCTCCCCCCTCGGACTTACTGCCCTGACAACAACGTCACTGTCTGACAACCATGTCTCATCATCAGCATCATCATCATCCGACACCTCTTCACGCACTACTTGCACTAAGTCCACACTCTCATCACCCACAGACTGTGAAAGTTCTTAATTTTGGGCATCGGGACAGAGCAACTGCTCAGGTTGCTGTTGAGCAGTGGTTTGTGTCTCTGGGTAGGGTCCTGAAAAGAGTTCCTGTGAGTATGCCTGATCTGAATCCATACTTTCCGTGGGGGGGGGCAGGCTTGGGGGAAGGAGGTTGAGCTGGAGGAGACAGAGGTCTACTCCCTTGGCTAGCATGGGTGGACTGCATGGAAGATTGGGTGGTGGATAAATTACTGGACGCATTGTCCGCTATCCACGTCATCACCTGTTCGCACTGTTGTGGTTTCAATAGTGGTGTACCACGTGAACCAATAAGTTGCCAGATGAAGCTAGGGAGCGAAACTCTGCGGCGTTCCACTGCTCCCTCATCAACATGTACTGTGTCAACCTGCCCAGGACCACGGCCTCTGCCCCCTACACTACTTGAACGCCCACGTCCACGCCCTCGTCCTCGACCTTTAGCCCTTGGGTTCAACATTTTGTATGTTCACTGCACTGTATGATATATAACTGAGAGAAAAAATGTAGTCTTTAGACGGCGGCTATTGTACCGCAAACCACTCAATTTTTCACTGTAATGTATGATATATAACTGAGAGGAAAAACGTACATTTTATACACTCCGGCTAGTGTGCAGCACACGACAGAATTTTTCACTGCACTGTATAATATATAACTGAAAGGAAAAACTTATATTTTCTACACTCCGGCTAGTGTGCAGCACACGACAGAATTTTTCACTGCACTGTATAATATATAACTGAGAGGAAAAACTTATATTTTCTACACTCCGGCTAGTGTGCAGCACACGACAGAATTTTTCACTGCACTGTATAATATATAACTGAGAGGAAAAACTTATATTTTCTATTTTCTACACTCCGGCTAGTGTGCAGCACACGACACAATTTCGCACTGCACTGTAGTATATATGACTGAGAGGAAAAACGTAGTCTTTAGATGGCGGCTATTGCACCGCAAACCACTCAATTTTTCACTGCACTGTATAATATATAACTGATAGGAAAAACGTATATTTTATACACTCCGGCTAGTGTGCAGCACACGACAGAATTTTTCACTGCACTGTATAATATATAACTGAGAGGAAAAACTTATATTTTCTATTTTCTACACTCCGGCTAGTGTGCAGCACACGACACAATTTCGCACTGCACTGTAGTATATATGACTGAGAGGAAAAACGTAGTCTTTAGATGGCGGCTATTGCACCGCAAACCACTCAATTTTTCACTGCACTGTAGGATATATTAAAAAACAGATTCCCTAGACTGACGCTACTGTACAGCACACTACATAATTGTTCACTGGACTGTAGTGTATAGAAATGACAGAAAAACATATTCCCTAGACTGACGCTACTGTACGGTACACTACATAATTGTTCACTGGACTGTAGTGTATTGAAATGACAGAAAAACGTATTCCCTAGACTGCACTACAGATCTCAGCAAGCCAAGGTACAGCAGCAGCAAAAATGAGTACTTCGGGCAATTTATTTTGGGTCTGTGTGGACCACGTGCTGTCCCTTCTGCCACCAGTCACTGTGTACAGTGTGCAGCCAAGATGGCGGTAGCTGCACTACAAGTCCCAGCCAGCAGCCAGAGGAGACCAAAAAAAAAAAGGTGCTTGTAGCCCTTAGAAGGGCTGTTGGGTTCTTTGTGGGTGATTTCTGCCTAACCAACATCTAAATTCAGGCCCTAACACTCTTCCTGACAGACAGCAGCTCTATCCCTAATCTCATGAAGACGGCGTATAACGCGAGCAGCGCAAGACCAGATTCTTATATTCCCAGGTCATCTGATCTGGCCAGCCAATCCCTGCTATCGACTTGTAGGGGCCCCACGTGATGCTAGGAGGTACCGAAGACTCTCCTGCATGTTGATTGGCTGAAAAAAGGCTGCTAACATGCAGGAAGAGGAAGTTGCCATTTCCTCGAGGATCGCAATATGCTCGTCCGAGTAGCGAGCATATGCGAATACCCTAATGCTCGAACGAGCATCAAGCTCAGACGAGCATGTTCGCTCATCTCTAGTATTAATACTTTGTTTAAAGCTGTAATTCCCTGCACCACTGCTACTATATGTATGGCGTGCAGGAAGATGGACTAAGCTAAACAATAAACTGGATGCAACGCTATAGTCCTTAAAAAAGTATTCATACTGTACCTCTTTAACTTTTCCACATTTTTTCACTTTACACCTACAAATGTGTTTTATTAGGATTGTATGTGATAGACAAACACAAAGTATGTGTGAAGTGAAAAGAAAATCCTACAGGGTTTTTAAAATTTTTAGCAAATAAAAATATGAAAAGTTTGGTTCGCATTTGTATTCATCCCCCTTTACTCTGATACCCCTAAATAAAATCCAGGGTGACCAATTGCCTTCAGAAGTCACCAAATTAGAAAATAGAGTCGGCCTGTGTAATTTATTCTCAGTATAACTACAGCTGTTCTATGAAGGCCTCAGAGGTTTGTTAGAGAACATTGGTGATCACGCAGCATCATAAAAACCAAGAAACACACACGACAGATCAGGTATAAAGTTGTGGAGAAGTGTAATGCAGCATTAGGTTATCAAAAAATATTCCAGGCTCTGAACATCTCACAGAGCACTGCTCAATCCATTATATGAAAATGGAAGGACTATGGCATAACTACAAACCTATCAAGACATGGCCGTCCACCTAAACTGACAGAACAACTAAGTATAGCACTAATAAGAGAAGCAGCCAAGAGACCCATGGTCATTCTGGAGAAGCATACCGATATTCAAAACTCAGCTGGGAGAATCTATTAGTCACGTTCTCCACAAATCTGGCCTTTATGGAAGAGTGGCAAGAAGAAAACCATTTTTGAAAGCAAGCTACAGGTATAAGAAGCCCTGTTTGCAGTTTGCCACAACCCATGTAGGGGACACAGCAAACATGCGGGAGAAAGTGCTGTAGTCAGATGAGACCAAAGTTGAACATTTTGTCTTAAATGCAAAACGTTATGTTTGGCAGAAAAGTAACACTGCACATCAATCTGAACACACCATTGCCACTGTGAAACATGCATCATGCTGTGGGGATGCATTTCTTCAGCAAGGACAGGGAGACTTTTCACAGTTATTGGGAAGATGGATGGAGCTACATGGAGGGCAATCCTGGAGGAAAACCTGTTAGAGGTTGCTAAAGACTTGAGACTGGGGCAGAGGTTTATCTTCCAGCAGGACAACGACCCTAAACCTACAGCCAGAGCTACTATGGAATGCTTTAGATCAAAGCATATTCATGTGTTAGAATGTCCCAGTCAGTGCAGACCTAAATCCCATTGAGAATTTGTGCCAAGATTTGTAAATTGCTGTTCACAGACACTCTCCATCCAATCTGACTGAGCTTGAGTTATTTTGCAAAGAATGGGAATAAATTTCAGCTTCTAGATGTGCAAAACTGGTAGAGACATACCCCAAAAGACTTGCCGCTATAATTGCAGAGAAAGGTGGTCTTACAAAGTATTGACTCAAGGGGGCTGAATACAAATGCATGTCACACTTTCAAATTTCAAATTCTTTAAAACCATGTCTCATTTTCTTTTCATTTCACACATACTTGCTACTTTGTGTTGGTCTATCACAATAAAATACAGTTAAGTTTGTGGGTGTAAAAGTGCAAGGGGTATGAATACTTTTTCAAGACACTGTATCATGCTTCCTCAAACAAGTGATCAAAGTGTGCACCAATAGTCATCTCCATTCTCCCTCTACAAGCAGCTACAGCATATTTCCTTTTTACCCCTTCCTGACATCTGCGATCCATCTTCAGAGCTGTTGAGTACTGGATGATACCCAAATAACATGTATGGTGCTGTGATTGTGTGGGCTCAGGAGTTGAGCCCATACCATCAACAGTAAATGTCAGTTCCCTCTGTTACCCCATTTCTCCCTGCAATGCAACTGAAAGGTGCCAATGGGTTGCTATGACAACATGGGCCCAACAATTACCTCCAGATCTGCCATCTTAGTACACGTTTTAGCCCCAGAGGCAGGGCCTAATAGGGTGTCTTTCAGTTTGTATTATACCATCAATCAGATCATAAGTCACCTAGTAGGTTTAAAAAAAAATTACCGCCCATCCCCTAAAAATAAAAAATAGTTCCCTTAGAAAATTAGTAATAAAAAATATGCATAATAGGTGTGGCTACAAAAGTCTTAAAAAAAAAAGAAGCTTTTTTTCAATATCTTGCTTCCTCAAAAGTGGAATAAAAATGATCAAAAAGCTGTATGTACTCTGTAATTGTACCAATGAAAACATCAACTCATTCTGCTAAAAAAATAAGCCTACACATAACTCTGCTGACAGAAAAATAAAAGATATTGTGGATCTCAATATGTCGGCACAAAGATGATTTTTATTAAATGTTTTACTGTGCAAAAGTGGAAAATTTTGGTATTGCCATAGTCATACTGACCAACAGCTAACGTCATTTATGCCGCACATTAAATGCCTTAAAGGGGTTGTCTCATCTCAGACACTGGTGGCATATCACTAAGATGTGCTGCCAATGTCAGATAGGTGTGGGTTTCACCTCTGGGAGCTGCTCCTATCTCCAGAACTGGCCTCTCCAAAGTGAAGCACAAACATGGCCACCATCAATTCACTTCTATGAGAGTTCAGAAAACAGCTGACTTGGTTATTTAAGGCACTCCCATAGAAGTGAATGGAGGGATGGCCATCCATGTCAGATAGTGTCATCTATCTGACACTGGTAGTGTATCCGTGCGATATGTCACCAATGTCTGAGATCACACGACTCTTTTAAAAACAAAACTCAACAAACAAAACCAAATTGCTGTTTTTTCTACCCCCCTACAAAAAATAATAAAAGCTTTTCAGTTCATTAACTGTACTTTGTTAAAAATGAAAACTACGAAAGCAACACCTTATACAGCTACACTGAATTTACAATATAAAAAAGTAATATTTGTTAGAAGGCAGGGACGAAAAAAAATTGCTGCAATATAAAGGACAAAAATAGCTTAGCCATAAATGGGGTCAAAACTCTATGCACTGGATCCCTGTATATATACCGTATTTTTCGCTTTATAAGACACACTTTTTCCCCCAAAAAAGTAGGGGGAAAATGGCCGTGCGTCTTATAAAGCGAATACTAGTGAACGCTTCTATTATGGAAGCGCTCACTAGTATGTAATAGGTGCCGGAAGCGGGGGAAAGATACTCGCCCTCCTGCGCTGCAGCTCCGCTCCGGGTCCGGCGCTCCACTGTCTTCTCCTCCTGGCATTGCACTGTCCTGACCTCGTAGGCAGGACGCAGTCAGGTGACAGTGCAGCGCCGGCCCGGGAGCGGAGCGGCGGCACAGGAGAGGTGAGAGAGTTTTTTATGTTATTCTGATGGGCTGATCTGAGGTCTGATGAGGCAGAGTGTGCTCAAATGGGGGCACAGTGGGCTCATATGTGGGCACAGTGAGCTCATTTATGGGCTGATCTGAGGTCTGATGGGGGCACAGTGGGCTGATATGGGGGCACAGTGGTCTCATATGGGGGCTGATGGGCTGATCTGAGGTCTGATGGCGGCACAGTGGGCTGATATGGGGGCACAGTGGGCTGATCTGAGGTCTGATGGGGGCACAGTGGGCTGATATGGGGGCACAGTGGGCTGATATGGGGGCACAGTGGGCTGATCTGAGGCCTGATGGGGGCACAGTGGGCTGATATGGGGGCACAGTGGGCTGATATGGGGGCTGATGGGATGATCTGAGGTGTGATGGGGGCTGAGTGGGCTGATATGGGGGCACAGTGGGTTTTGGGCTGAGTGGGCTGATTGGCTGATTTGAGGTCTGCTGGGGGAACAGTGGGCTGATCTGAGGTCTGATGGGGCTGAGTGGGCTGATATGGGGGCTGAGGGGGCTGATTTGAGGTCTGATGGGGGCTGAGTGGGCTGAAATGTGGTCTGATGTGGGTCTGAAAGGGCTGATCTGAGGTCTGATGGGGGTCTGATGTGATGTCCTGAAATTTATCTGATTTGTCTGATATGAGGTCTGATGAAAAATATTTTTTTCTTATTTTCCTATTCTAAAATCTGGGGTGTGTCTTATCATCAGGTGCGTCTTATAAAGCGAAAAGTACGGTATATAAAAAAGCTCTAACCACTAAAAAGATATAGTTAGAAATAATTCAGCGTGTAGAGTGCACATTTGTTGATCCTCACTCTATAGCTGCCGCATTGCAAGGTGTTTGCTTGAACTTAATTCTATTATGTTGCTTGTAATTATTTTGATGCATTTTACTGTAATACTATCCCCAACAGTAGCTTTTATGCTAACTTGGAATTATAGACAATAAAATTACCCCTGTCTGAATATCTTTAATTGCTTTAGAGGTTTTTTTTTGTCTGCTCAGGCTTTCCACACATAATAAGATTACATTGCCAATGTTAATATAATGTTAAAACATGGTTAAATTCTTGTTTAGCATGGAAAAGCAATCACTAAAGACAGACTGCTACACATTGACCTCTTGAGAGCAGGCCAGGAGGTGTCACACCGAATGTATTAAGAATGACTTCTACAAAGCAAAGCTTCGAATGATCAGGGAGCATGACCAGTATTACATGACTTGACCTTTCATAAGGTGTTGATTTTCTCTTCAGAATTGTCTTGGACTCCAGTTAAATGTAGTATTTACAGCCAATATATACTGTAAAATGTGGCAGTAATGGGTGAATATAGTCATTTTAGCACAAGGATTGTTTAAATGTCTACTTTCCTGTAGAACTCAGAAATAGATACAATTTCGAAAAACGTGTACCTGTTCCAAAATTGTGTTTATTCGTTCAACTTCACAGTCAATTACAAATCTTTTCTCCTGACGTCTGTCCATTTCCTCTATGATGCGTTTGTATTCCTGAACATCTTTTATATTCCCCACTGATCTAGCTGTCACTTGCCAGTTGTTCTGTACCGCTGCCTCCATAATGGCCTGAAGAATAGAGAATCCTGAGGAAGAGAAAAGACACAATCAGTCTCTTTATTGTTAAGAATATGAAAAGAGGGCTTTCTAATAAAAAACATTATTGCAAAATGGTTTTGAAGGAGCATATATCACGAAGGCACACCAAGTCCCTTCTTTATGGCCTGCTACCCGCTTATTACACTGTAATAATACCAGCTGGCAGGACATATTTCTACATTGAGCATTCCCTCTGACTTTAGATGGTGAGAAGTTCTATGTTGTTAAGGATAAAAAAAACGATGAACAACCTGAAAATTACTAAATAGCTCGATTTTTACCATTTTTGCTTTTCAATTCATAAAAGGCATCAGTTTTCTGAGTAAACCAGCACATTCAGGACTGTTATTATGCTGTGATAGGTTCAACCAAAGTTCAAGACAATGTGATTCAGGACTTCTAATCTAACTATTAGTAAATTTCATAATGAGCAATGCCGTCAGTAAAACAAATCCTAAAATCTGCAAGTCATACAGAGCTCCATGCTTGCATATCTTACAGAGTGTAAGTTCCATTGAGTATACGTACCATGACCATGTTGCTGCTATAAGGCTTTTGAAAGGGGGGGGGGCATATTTTTCATGATCCCTCTTGCTATTGGGTGGTGAGAACCTGTGCATGATTCTGCACTCCAAAGGAACTGTTAAGTTAATTAACATTGGATGGACAATTGTCCTAAAGGCAGCCATATTAGACAGAAATAGAATGTGGGGTTTGAATGATTGTTATACAAATGACATGACCAGTTTCCCTGTAGACATTTCAGTGTTTTTGCCAGTTATTGCCATTTCAGTAGTCCACACATAAATGATTATAGAATCCAGTAAGGAACAAAGGTCTTGACTACACATTTTGAGGGACGGCATCTACTGAATGTTTGCTGAAGGTCGCATCATAAACACTTAACCATCAATATCTATCGGTCAAAAATATTAACAGCAGTGGACTTGTTTCCAGATTATGATGGTTGTCGATAATGGTTACAGTGGCTGTTTAAAACTATCACTTTTTGTAAGCAAATGACTCAAAGTGCTTCTTTTCTTGTTGAAACTGTTCATTCTGAATAACTTCTCACTAAAGTTACTGGGCACCATAAGGGTCATGGGAAGGCAGTGAAAAGAATAACAAATACCAGACACTCCTGTCCTTGGTGGGAAAACCCAACATAATAATAAGGGATCCATTTTGATCTCTATGTGGCCTTCTCTGCTATGTGTACCACTATTCCTGATTTACTACACTTTTAGCTAAGACTCCTCTGAAGCAGGAACTTTCTCTGTTCTTCTTTTTCTGATTATAAATGTGTATATTAATCCCCTGAGATGCTTTAGTCCTAGATCAGCAACATCTGAGGGAGAGCAACATAACTGAACATCAAAAGATGCAACTTATGTAAAACCGGCCAGACGTATTAGATGGCTCAGTCAAAAGCTGTTTCTTCCAAATGCTGGTTGACCAGGTGTGCACACATTTTGAATGGAAGGGAGGAGTAAGCTAATATCAGCCACTAGAAATGAGCGAAGTTTATAAAAATTCAATTTGGCTTTGTCACAAATCGTTTTCCATTGTATGAAGCAGGTGCAATAATTGGGAACAACGATTGCTCCGCCTCCGTCATTTAACGCCTTAAATTTTTTTTTTAACTCACCTCATCCATTTGCTCAAGGAGAGGCCGTCTGCTCCTATCTTGATTGAAGAAAACCCGCCAAAGAACCTGCAGTGAGCGACATCACCATGTGATCATCACTAATGACGTCCCTATGTGCACCAAGCGTGGTCACGTGGTGAGGTCATCACACTCGCCGCAGATCCTTTGGCGGGTTCTCGTCAATCAAAAAGGGAGCAGACGGTCTCTTGGCAAGCAAGTGGATGAGGTGAGGATATATATTTTTTTATTTTCAGCCACCATTTTAGGAAAAATTGATTAGTTACCATGAAGTGCAGGGAAATTCGGCTTAGTGGCTAACAACACCAGTCACCTCTAGTGATTGTTTATATTTCCTGAGACCAAAAGGACCAGGTATGTTGAAAACCAGCAGTCTGCCACCTGCCATAGGTAGAGAGTCTGGAGATCCCCATACACATTAGATGGTCATCTGTTCCTGCACAAATCTGTGGGTTTGGCTGACATAAATCTAAATTGCATGGCTAGTTTAATTGTCAACCAGTCATTGACTTAGAGCCTTAATATAAACCTGCCTTCATTACTCTTCACTTACCTAGTACAGGAGGCGTACATTTTAAAAATACAGAGACCATTAGCTAAGTGAGCATTATAAATGATAAAATTCCAAGTCAGGTAAAGATTAGATCTTGAATGCTCTCTAAGGCTACTTTCACACTAGCGTTAGCATGGATCCGGCACCTAAAGGGTGCCAACGGATCCGTGCTAACGCTATACATGTGTGGAGCCGGAGCAGCGCTCCGGCCCCACACATGACACACATTAAAACAAGACACAGACATACATACAAACAAACATACAGACATACATACATACTCACATACTCCCGGGACGCCGGCAGAACGTCTTCACGCGCCTCCTGCGCGCAGTGATGACGATTCCCCACAGCGCCCTCTGCTGGGCGCAGTGGGGAAATGTCATCGCAGCGCGCAGGAGGCGCGTGAAGACGTTCTGCCGGCGTCCGGGAGTATGTGAGTATGTATGTATGTCTGTATGTTTGTATGTATGTCTGTATGTTTGTTTGTATGTATGTCTGTGTGTATGTATGCCGGATCCGGAATGACCCCCCATTGGAAATCAATGGAGGACAGATCCGGATTACTGGTGTGTCCACACCAAACGGATCCGTCCCCATTGACTTGCATTGGGGGTCATTCCGGATCCGTCTTGGTGCGGATGCCTGGACCGGAGAGCAAACCGCAGCATGCTGCGGTTTGTCCTCCGGTCTGAAGACGGAACGGAATGCTTTCAGGAGCATTCCGTTGTCTTCAGTTCAGTTTTGTCCCCATTGACAATGAATGGGGACAAAACTGAAGCGTTTTTTTCCGGTATTGAGCCCCTATAACGGAACTCAATACCGGAATTTAAAAACGCTAGTGTGAAAGTAGCCTAATGCTGTTACATGCTACAACATAATCAAAAGCAAACACAATAAACCGAGAATAGCATAAGATCAGTGATTAGCACAGCAGCGATGACCTTGCACAGAAAGGGTTGTAGAGCTTCTAACAATATAGAAAATAATTGTGTATGGGTAATATCTGCACATATGTACTGAAGCTGTATGTTTTCAAATTGCAATTCTTTACATTTTTCCACTACTGAAACATGCTTGCATAGCGACAGTGGAATTTTCATGAATAGGAAGAATTGTGATGTTTTTTACAATGAGAAATTAAAGTAACAATAGGCATAAAATGCACATATATTTTAAAGCTGTCAAAAACGTATATGAAAGTTTTAAGAACAAAGGGGCACATTTATTAAGCAAGGCTTTTAGACGCCGGTCTTAATAACCCCTACAACTGCCGGTGGATCCGATGGAGTATAGAAGAAGTGCCGGCCGCTTCCTAGCTGTCTTACATTTAGACCATTTTCTACGCCTAAAACAGGCCCGTCTCCTTCCCCGCCTACTTTTTTAGACCTGGCGTGAGTGAGGAGAAGTCACAGATTGCGATGCAATGGATTTTTGTGCTGCAATCTGTGCTACAAATATGCCTAATTTAGGCGTATTTCTGTTTAATAAGTGACCCCCAAAATCTATCTGTCCATCCATCCATCTTTTTACCTTTATTGCCTTTAATGAGTTCTTTGGTAAAAAAAATAAATAAAATAGTGCAGTAATGCTAGTCCAGACTCAAATGCCTGAAAATATATCTTGTAATGAAAATGAGCAAAAATTATTTGGTGAAATGAAAGAAAAATGCATTTCTGCCATGGTTTTTCGGGTTTTATTTTTATGGAGTTCATTAATTACTAAAATAGACATGCGGATCTTAATCTGTGAGTCACTACGATTACACTAAACATATCCTTTTTATTAAGTTTTACTACTTGAAAAAAATTATTTTGTTTGCATCGTCATAGCTTTTTTTAATGTTTTTTCTATAGATCTGTGTGGGGACTTCTTTTTTTTTGTGTAGGATGAGCTCTAGTTTTTATTAGTACCAATGAAAGCTAAAGTTGTATGTACCAGTGGGGTACCTATGACCTAGGAAAAATATTTCTACAATTTAATAGTTTGGATATTTTCGGATATGGCAATACCAATTATGTCTTTTTTACTGTATTTTGCTTTTATATGTAAAATTGGAAAAGGAAGTGATTTGATTTTTTTTAAATATTTTCGTATTTGTTTTTTTTTACTATTCATTTTATTGGTAAAGTGGACTTGTACATGTAATCTTCTGATTACTTCTATTATATATTGCAATAAATTTTATTGCAGTGTATGAGATTCTGATAGACTGCCTGTGAAGCCGTGCCTCAGGCTTCGGTTTGCAGGCAACTCACTATGACTAACCAGGCTGAATGATAATTTTGGCACATTGTTAGACACTTTTGTATAACTTTACACAACCTATTGGCTTATTTGTTAAGCCATGTTTTTAAAACTTTCCATTAAGCCATGCTCACTTGTCAAACAATGCATAAAACATATCCAAGACAATCATTTTTGGCTCAATTGGAGCCTGAATTCTGGTATGATTTTATTTAAAAAATTTGCTCCATTGTGTATAAAAATCATATAAAATCCACATTGGTCACCAACTGAAAATTGAAAAATTCACCTAGACTTGACCGGTTGAAATGAAGTCATAGGGGTAGATTTATTATCTGTTTCTGGCAAAAAAAAAGCTGCAAACACTGCATTTGGGATTTGCCATTGCCATTGCGTCAAAATTATGTTGCAAGTGGTGTTTCTGCGTCACCCTAGCCACTTTCACAAGGCATGGAGAGGGGGTGTGGGCACCGGGCCTTTCACATTTATCTTCTTTTACGCCAGTCTTCTGCTGTAGAATTAAAATTAGGAGCACAGACTGCCAGCCGATGCGCCTAATATATGACTAGGTTTGTGTCTTGCCAAAAATTTGGCACATCTTTTGTCAGTGCATGGAAGATCACAGACCAGCATAAAAAGCCAGTCTATGGCAAATCTTCCCCCATAGTTTTTAATATTTAAGGGTTTAGTAGGTAAAATATTAATCGACCCACATAATGTAAAGAAGCAACGATAGTAATGCAGAGAAGTGGAGAAGTAAATAAGGAGTAGGGATCGAACATGTTGAATTCAATTACCCGATCCATTTCCCACCCATTGGCTGTTGTCCAGGGAGACATGGATCGGGCATGTTGGATTCAATGACCTGTTCCTTATCGCTCCATGGGCTGGTGTCAGGGGAGATAAGGATCAGGCATGTTGGATTCAATTGCTATTGTTATCAGGGAGACTTCTTTGGCAGCGGCTGTCCCCCCTCTCCACGTTAACTACATATACATGCGTTTGCGGATTTAAGCATACATATGTAAGGGAGAATCAATAGACATAGCTATTCGTCCGACAGCGATCTCACGTACAGTATATGGGCAGCTTTACTCTGGACTGGTGCTAATTAATCTTTTTGTAGCTTATTTTTGTAAACTTACAGTGAAATCTTCCACCTCTTGTTCTGAATATATTATCCCATTCATTAAATGTGCTATTAAATGGGTTATTTTACAGCAGAGGTATTGATTAACAAAAGCTATGGGTCACAAGGAATGTCATTACTAAGTACTTCCCTTCTGATTTGCAGAACACTTGAATGCAAAGGTAACATTTTGGGTCATTAACACTAGATATGGAAAATGTTTTATTTTGCAAGCACCACCAATATACAGTACATTTGCGTTTGACAGAGACATCTGTTTCAGTACCATTCAGCACCTGCACCATCTGCTGAGTAATTTGTACATTATTTGCTGTTTTTCACTAATTAAATATGCATCTAACTCTTCGTTCTCTATTTTCCACTATAATAATTTTGTATGTTTTTATCGTTATGCACTTACTATTATTTTCACTAGTACTTGGAAGCTTTAATTGCAGAGGCCCTTAATGGTTCTGAATTGAATCTCTTCACTCTTCTGAAAATGTTGTTCTTCTACCCCATGGTTGTGGCCAGAATATGCCTCTGGTAGGTGAACCATAACCATAATAAGACTATATTTTGTATTGTCCATGATATTGTAACAGAGATGATGCTGTAACATCTAACTCCATCAGAAGAGTCACATCCTTGATAAGGATGGTTACGTAAAGGGGATTCAGCCCATACAGGAAGGGGTATGTAATACTGCTCTAGTGTGTGCACAGGGTGTGTGGCTCAGTCAAACTAGAAACCCAGAGCCATGGGGGGAGAAGCCATAATCTTATGATCCTGGTGCAAAGTATTGGCAGAGTCAGAAGGAACCCGAAGCACCTTAAGGAGACTGGAGCTTAAAGAAGTTCTCTGAGATTTTGATATTGATGACCTATTCTTAGGATAGGTAATCATAATATCACATTGGTGGGTTCAGCTATTTGAAGAGGCCACAGCACTACCTTGAGTGAAACACGATCATCGGTCACATACCTAGGACAAACTTTTCTAGAAAAGGTCACCTTTGTATGCAGAATATTGTTCTGAAGTTGTCCTCAGCTCAATCATGCGTGATTACAGAGCCGCAGAGACTATTCAAGCATTATATTATCCTGATTGCAATTGTGTACCATATGAATATAAAAGTTACATCAGCCTGTTATAGTTGTTACATTTTAAATCTGTTTACTGCATCCTTTTCAATAAAGAGACGGGTTAATCACAACCTACTGTAGTTTAGATCTGTTTGTTGTCCGTTCTTCTTAACAGTACCTTTTTGTCAATGTCACCTACTAGCATGGGGTTTAGGGATTTATTGCCTCAGCAGAACTATGTACACAGAGGCTACATTGCAGTACATAGAGTCACTGTGCCACCATATGGTACCTCCACACAGTCCCATATTATGAAGATGACACTTTCTTTAATTAGATATATTACAAAGTTTAATATGTTTTTATGCATTGCTAATAATAGGTATGGTTTGAAATGCATGCAACCATGACCAACTCAACAACTATTTTTGCTGAACCTTTAGTCAATGTCTGTTTGGAGGAAATACTAGATTTATAATCCATAACCATATTACGTGTTCATCTGTTAAAAGGTTACCTTTAATAGGTTCCGTAGACGGGTACCAAATGTGAATATACAAACCAAGATATATATATATAGGAGACCGATGAAGTGGGGCCGGGATTGATAATTCTATCCCTATTATGCCCTGGCCCTGGACTCTGCCCAGAGGTATCCCCAGATGGTAGGGATCCCCTGTCCTCGTACCTAAGGCCTAGTCAGTCTCCTAAGAAACCCTACCAGATAAATTGTCGTGGAGGGAGGGTCCAAAGGGATATAACCTGCCCACCATAACAATACAGATATTATAGTCAAAACAAACCCCGACGCGTTTCTCCAAATAATGGGTCCTCAGGGGGTAATAACATATGTAACCAATAAGTAGGGAACACTATAAAGATGAAGAAAGTGTACTTATCCCCATCCTGCGGTGGGTAGAGGCCGTGATGAAGCCTGAAGATACAACCTAAAACCACGGATAGAGACAGAATATATAAGTATGACACGCCTAAGCATTAAGGCCATCACTCGGAAGTCACGATACTTACCCAGCGCAAGTGACGGGGATTAAATCAGGCTGTCTGCAACGGTGATGCAGCAGTGAGTGTGTACCCGCCTATAACTTATATGCCGGGGCCGCTCTGATCATTTCCTCCCGCCGGATGCGCCACATCCGGGTGAGTGAAGCGCATGTTGGAACGCAGCGTCCAACGTGATGCGCACGTGACCGGAACTACCATGGTACGCATAATGAAACGCAAGGCATGCATGCTGGTAAACAACGTCCAGTGTGATGTACACGTGACCGGGCCTCCCCGTGACACGCATGGTGAATCGCAAACAGGAGGATCCGATCACAGGTTAACCCAGAGGGGTCCAATGCTGAAAGATGCCATCTTAGTAAGCACCAGCCGGCACATGCGGTCACCAAGACCCTACTTAGACATGTTAGAATGTATCAAACAACACCATACCCTGGATATAAAATACATGATATCCCTCAAATTGGCAATTCAAGCCAAGTGAGAGCAATATAATGTTCAAAATAGTTGAACATAATAAATGGCACTTCACGCGCCGATAGGCTGAATTCATGGTAACATATTAAGATAAGAGGCCAGCCATTTACGGTCTAGGACCATCCTCAGAAGAAAGAACCCGTTTTTTATCAAATAAAGCAAGCAAATGTCAGTCTCTCATTAAGTCCACCGGGAGACTGGGATCCAAAACGGTAAATCCATTTAGTCTCTTTCTGGAGTATCTTACGGTCCCAATCTCCACGGCGGGGAGACATGGGTATCACTTCCAGTACCTGGAAGTGTAAAGATGAAGGGTCCCCGTTATGATGGTCAATGATATGGGTGGCCACTGGTGTATCCTTCTTCTTTTGAATATCATTGATGTGTTCAAGAATTCTACGTCTCAACTCGCGAAACGTTTTGCCTATATAGTCCATAGGACAAGTACATTGGCAAATGTAGACTACCCCCTTCGTGCGGCAATTAACAAAGTCCCTAATGGTGATAGTTTCATGGGTCCTAGAACATGTTACCGTTTTTGAGGGAGATACATATTGACAGGCCAGGCAAGAGCCACAGCGAAACATACCCAATGGTTTCCTGGCTAGCCATGTTGTCTTTCCCTCCAAAGGTGTATAATGACTATGTACAAGTCTATCATGAAGACTCCTGCCACGCCGATAGGTCACAGTTGGTTGAGGGGAAATGACTCCAACAAGGTCCGGGTCCATTGATAGTATAGGCCAATATGTCCTTAAAGAGGCTCTGTCACTAGGTTTTAACCTATGTATTTAAATACATAGGTTAAAACCCCTTGACTTCTACAGTTAGAACATACCTTTATTGCAGAGTACAGCGCAGCGGTTGTGCTGAAAAAAGACCTTTAATCTTTATGTTAATGAGCCTTCGGAGCACCGGGGGGCGGGCTCTTTCTTCCTGAGCACCGCTTCTTCACCGCCCCCCGGGTCCCGAGGCTCTCTCCGATGCCGACGTCCACGCCCCTCTGAAAAATGATTGACAGCGCTAGGCCGTTTGGCCTAGCTCTGAAATCCCGCCGGCGCATGCGCAGAAGCGCTTGCAGTTCCGAACACCGCAAGCGCTTCCATCCTTGTGCGCACGCGCCGTCACTTCCGGGTTCAGCGAAGTGACGGCGCGTGCGCACAAGGATGGAAGCGCTTGCGGTGTTCGGCACTGCAAGCGCTTCTGCGCATGCGCCGGCGGGATTTCAGCGCTAGGCCAAACGGCCTAGCGCTGTCAATCATTTTTCAGAGGGGCGTGGATGTCGGCATCGGAGAGAGCCTCGGGACCCGGGGGGCGGTGAAGAAGCGGTGCTCAGGAAGAAAGAGCCCGCCCCCCGGTGCTCCGAAGGCTCATTAACATAAAGATTAAAGGTCTTTTTTCAGCACAACCGCTGCGCTGTACTCTGCAATAAAGGTATGTTCTAACTGTAGAAGTCAAGGGGTTTTAACCTATGTATTTAAATACATAGGTTAAAACCTAGTGACAGAGCCTCTTTAAAATGGCCTTAATTTTCTCGTGAGCAGTATCAAAGGTAGATATCAGTCGTATTTGGTCTGAGTCATTGTGCTTTCTCATTCGGGGGGTCAATAAATCCTCCCTCTCACGTGACTCCGCCCATTTGAAGGCGTCCTTCAAGACTGATTGGGGATAACCCCTAGTTGTTAGCCTGTTCTGTAATTTTTTTGATTCAAGATAAAAATCCTCCCTACTTGTACAGTTCCGGCGCATCCTAAGATACTGCCCACGTGGAATACCCCTTTTTAGAGCAGGGGGATGATAACTGGACCAATGTAAAATGTTATTGGTAGCAGT
This sequence comes from Rhinella marina, assembly GCA_900303285.1. Classification (NCBI taxonomy): domain Eukaryota; kingdom Metazoa; phylum Chordata; class Amphibia; order Anura; family Bufonidae; genus Rhinella; species Rhinella marina. Next base: position 23,085 of record ONZH01028251.1, read on the forward strand.
TTTCTTCCGAAATACCGTGGTAGTCAGTCTGTCCCCACATTTCTTAACCTCAACATCCAAAAATGTGATAGTATCCGGATGTGATTCATACGTGAACTTGAGACCTATTTCATTCTTATTCAGGGAGTCTACAAAAGTGGAAAGTTCATCCCCACTCCCATCCCATACCAAGAAGACATCGTCAATATAACGAGTCCAGAAGAGGACCTTGTTGTTCCACCATGTATCCTGATCGGGGAAGACTATTTTGTCCTCCCACCAGCCCAGGAAGAGATTGGCATATGTGGGGGCACAGGGGCTTCCCATTGCCGTCCCCCTGAGCTGGTGGAAGAACGACCCCCCGATAAGGGGGGTAATCTTGTTATTCTTGATCATGAGAAGTACAAGAGGATGGTGATGGATCTTCTCTTGGATCAAGAGAGTTATAAGCGTTTATCTTTTGACCCGACCCAGCAATTTTTATCTGAACTTAAAATCATCCTGGATAGGGGTCTCTCAGAGAGGATTCTGAATAAAACTGAATTTGAATTCCTGTATCCTAAAACACCACAGATTGCCACGTTGTATGGTTTACCCAAGATACATAAAGGGCTGTCACCCCTAAAGGGGCGCCCGATTGTCTCGGGCATTAATTCCATCATACACCATTGTGGCATCTATTTGGATAGGGTTCTCAGGAATTTTGTGACCTCGCTCCCATCCCATACTAGGGACACTATGGATTTTCTCAAAAAGATTGATAACATCCATGTTGACTCCTCGAACATACTGGCAAGCATTTATGTGGAATCTCTATACACGTCGATCCCGCATGAGAAGGGAACACAGGCTGTGTCCCACTACCTGGAGGCAAGGGGGACACAATTTGCGGGTCATAATAAGTTCATTTTGAACCTTCTCGTTTATACCCTTACCCATAATTATTTCCTCTTCGAGGGGTCGTTCTTCCACCAGCTCAGGGGGACGGCAATGGGAAGCCCCTGTGCCCCCACATATGCCAATCTCTTCCTGGGCTGGTGGGAGGACAAAATAGTCTTCCCCGATCAGGATACATGGTGGAACAACAAGGTCCTCTTCTGGACTCGTTATATTGACGATGTCTTCTTGGTATGGGATGGGAGTGGGGATGAACTTTCCACTTTTGTAGACTCCCTGAATAAGAATGAAATAGGTCTCAAGTTCACGTATGAATCACATCCGGATACTATCACATTTTTGGATGTTGAGGTTAAGAAATGTGGGGACAGACTGACTACCACGGTATTTCGGAAGAAAACTGCTACCAATAACATTTTACATTGGTCCAGTTATCATCCCCCTGCTCTAAAAAGGGGTATTCCACGTGGGCAGTATCTTAGGATGCGCCGGAACTGTACAAGTAGGGAGGATTTTTATCTTGAATCAAAAAAATTACAGAACAGGCTAACAACTAGGGGTTATCCCCAATCAGTCTTGAAGGACGCCTTCAAATGGGCGGAGTCACGTGAGAGGGAGGATTTATTGACCCCCCGAATGAGAAAGCACAATGACTCAGACCAAATACGACTGATATCTACCTTTGATACTGCTCACGAGAAAATTAAGGCCATTTTAAGGACATATTGGCCTATACTATCAATGGACCCGGACCTTGTTGGAGTCATTTCCCCTCAACCAACTGTGACCTATCGGCGTGGCAGGAGTCTTCATGATAGACTTGTACATAGTCATTATACACCTTTGGAGGGAAAGACAACATGGCTAGCCAGGAAACCATTGGGTATGTTTCGCTGTGGCTCTTGCCTGGCCTGTCAATATGTATCTCCCTCAAAAACGGTAACATGTTCTAGGACCCATGAAACTATCACCATTAGGGACTTTGTTAATTGCCGCACGAAGGGGGTAGTCTACATTTGCCAATGTACTTGTCCTATGGACTATATAGGCAAAACGTTTCGCGAGTTGAGACGTAGAATTCTTGAACACATCAATGATATTCAAAAGAAGAAGGATACACCAGTGGCCACCCATATCATTGACCATCATAACGGGGACCCTTCATCTTTACACTTCCAGGTACTGGAAGTGATACCCATGTCTCCCCGCCGTGGAGATTGGGACCGTAAGATACTCCAGAAAGAGACTAAATGGATTTACCGTTTTGGATCCCAGTCTCCCGGTGGACTTAATGAGAGACTGACATTTGCTTGCTTTATTTGATAAAAAACGGGTTCTTTCTTCTGAGGATGGTCCTAGACCGTAAATGGCTGGCCTCTTATCTTAATATGTTACCATGAATTCAGCCTATCGGCGCGTGAAGTGCCATTTATTATGTTCAACTATTTTGAACATTATATTGCTCTCACTTGGCTTGAATTGCCAATTTGAGGGATATCATGTATTTTATATCCAGGGTATGGTGTTGTTTGATACATTCTAACATGTCTAAGTAGGGTCTTGGTGACCGCATGTGCCGGCTGGTGCTTACTAAGATGGCATCTTTCAGCATTGGACCCCTCTGGGTTAACCTGTGATCGGATCCTCCTGTTTGCGATTCACCATGCGTGTCACGGGGAGGCCCGGTCACGTGTACATCACACTGGACGTTGTTTACCAGCATGCATGCCTTGCGTTTCATTATGCGTACCATGGTAGTTCCGGTCACGTGCGCATCACGTTGGACGCTGCGTTCCAACATGCGCTTCACTCACCCGGATGTGGCGCATCCGGCGGGAGGAAATGATCAGAGCGGCCCCGGCATATAAGTTATAGGCGGGTACACACTCACTGCTGCATCACCGTTGCAGACAGCCTGATTTAATCCCCGTCACTTGCGCTGGGTAAGTATCGTGACTTCCGAGTGATGGCCTTAATGCTTAGGCGTGTCATACTTATATATTCTGTCTCTATCCGTGGTTTTAGGTTGTATCTTCAGGCTTCATCACGGCCTCTACCCACCGCAGGATGGGGATAAGTACACTTTCTTCATCTTTATAGTGTTCCCTACTTATTGGTTACATATGTTATTACCCCCTGAGGACCCATTATTTGGAGAAACGCGTCGGGGTTTGTTTTGACTATAATATCTGTATTGTTATGGTGGGCAGGTTATATCCCTTTGGACCCTCCCTCCACGACAATTTATCTGGTAGGGTTTCTTAGGAGACTGACTAGGCCTTAGGTACGAGGACAGGGGATCCCTACCATCTGGGGATACCTCTGGGCAGAGTCTAGGGCCAGGGCATAATAGGGATAGAATTATCAATCCCGGCCCCACTTCATCGGTCTCCTATATATATATATCTTGGTTTGTATATTCACATTTGGTACCCGTCTACGGAACCTATTAAAGGTAACCTTTTAACAGATGAACACGTAATATGGTTATGGATTATGACTTTTGAGCAACGTGTATGATATTATTGTATTGTTTGAATTTTTCCTAAATACTAGATTTATCAACATACTTTTTAAACTTCTTTCTCTGTATGTCTGTTCTACTCTCTGTCAATGAACGAAGATTGACCATTAAGAATTGTGAAAAACAGAGAATACATTGAATTACTTTTATCCAGAGTACCGCAGCAGAATGTATCTTTTTGTAAAAGTTCATACATACTTGGAATGTATTAAGTAACAATTTTCTTGCTCACTCTTCTTTGATGGCCTTTTAAATTAATGAGATAAAATCTTTCCATTATAGTTTTTCTCTGTAGGTTTTAGCTTACAAGTACTGACCAAATTATTGCCTTGTATATCTGAACTTGTCTCTATAGATCATCTTGCAAGAATAATATCATTCAGTATTTTAACATGTGTATTTCTCTTACTTTATAATCCTACTTTGTTCTAGAACAACCATGACTTCATGGAGAGTGTAAATTACTCCAACAGTTTCGGAAAAAAAATTAACCAAAAACAAAAGAAAAATAAAAATAAATTAAAGGGTATTTTCTAAACATTGAAAAAACAGATTTTCTAAATAAAAAAATGGCAAACACTACTCCTCCAATCCCTTGCCAATCGACTGCATAAGCTCCAATGGTGCCCCCGTTCTTTGTCTGCAAGCAGCTGGCACATGACCAATGCAGCCAATAAGTGACCTTAGTGGTCACTGGCTGTACCACTTGTATTATGGCTCCATTCACTGAGTGGTGATGCCTGTTGTATGGCACATGACTGTATATGTTTATAAAAGGCAAAGAGAACTTCTTCACTGGATCATCCAGGGATCTGACAAGAGAGTAGTAGTATTTTTTATAACATTTGCTACTGCTTGTATTTTTTCAAAGGTCAGAAAACTCATTTAACACAATACTAATTAAATGTAGCGTATTGTGCTATTGGAAACGCCAGTTACCAGTTAAATGAAAAAAACAAAAAACACTCAAAGCTTAGGATTGCTGCAAAAACCTGAATCTTTTCTTCATTCTAGTAAATATTGAGACAACTGTTTGAGACAATATTCTGCACTATGTTACAACTCAAGAAAGAAAAATAATTACATATGCTATAAAACACCATAGGCCTGGTATATTAAAAGTGCCATAGAAAAAAGTAACCAGAGCTAAAGGTAAGCACACCTATACATGGTATTATAGTCCTAATGTAGAGCAATAATGAAAACTTTAGGGGTCATTTATTATGCTCAAATATTCTGAAATTTGCAGTGTAATGGTTAGTTGCACTGCAATTCTGCAACTTTTTCCCACTCACTCCAAGTCTAAAATTGTATCCATGGCGTTGGAGGGTAAGGGGATGGGCTGGGGGGAAGGGGACGGGCCTGTTTCAGGCATAGAAAAAGGTCTAAATGTACAACAGCTAGGAAGCTGTCTTACATTTAGACTTGACAGAGTATCCACTGAAGTTATGAAGAGATCGGGCACACTGTATAGTCCTTCTTCATTGTTAATGGCCACACAGCACCTTTAATGCACCTTTAAAAAGGGGCTGTTGCTGGTATGGGGTTTGGCTGGTTAGGTGGGGGCACAATATGCATATTATTCCTGTTCTTGACTGCAATCTTCTGCTGGTTATTTGTTAGTAAACACAGAATATTAATCAGCTTTGGCATACCCACTTCTCCAACCCCAGGGCACTCTCCTGCCCTACAGGTGGGAGCCCTTCTTCTGCCATCTGCTTTTCCTTCTTTTCCACATCATCTAATATAGATGAGAATATGTCATTAGCAACATACAGCTCCTCCTCTGTCTGCATCTTGGTGAATTTTCTAGGGCATACAGACTTTGAAGGATGATTTGGAAGAAGTAAAGCCAGCAAAAGATGAGGCTGGTCAATATTAAAGGGAATCTGTCAGCTCTGAAACACCCTCCAAACTAGAGTAAGCGGTGTATAGTGTAAGTGACGTAGAGTCTGGTTATGTAATTTTTATCTTCATACTCACTTGCATTCTGACTCTGTGCTCTGACAAACCGGCAGTAAAATGCACTCAGTGAACTCCGGTGCTCACTGATATAATGGAGAGGACTCAAAGAAGAGTCCTCTCAATGCATTTTAGTGCTGGTTTGTGGGAGCACAGCGACGGAATAGAAGTGAGTATGAAGATACAAATTACATAATCAGATTCAGCATCACTTACACTATACATTTCTTACTCTAGTTCAGGGGGTGTTTCGGAGCTGACAGGTTCCCTTTAAGACCTGCCCCCAGCCCCCCCCCCACCCAAAGGATGCAGATAATAAATCTTTCCATCTTATTGATACTGAATTACATTTATGGCTGATGTAGGAATAAGTAAATGTAGGAATCTAATATATAAAGCTGAGTGTATGTGTGTATGTGTATATGTCCGCTAAAGGAATCCGCACCGTCTCAGCTACAATCACGAAATTTGACCTTATCAGCCAATAGAAGCTCACAGGCAGTTAGTCTCCACACACACACCAGGTTTCCATAGCAACCTAGCCAGGTTACTGCTGTAGGTCTGCTTTAAAGGAGCAGAGCTCTGTGGATGACAATGTTAAAGGGGTATTCCGGTTACCATAAAAATAACTTATGTTTTAGACTAACTCATCATCAATCATTACCTCATATAATGTAAATTTCACATATTTACCGTTCAGTAGTAATACAAGATGTTTTCTTCCAATGCTACCCACTGTGTTTTCTCCTAAATTACTATGGCATCGACCTGTAATTCAGGCCACCCTGAAAAGAAGGACTTAAAAGCCCCACCCCCAGGTCCCACTAAGTCACGCCCCCAACTCAGTCAGACCACGCCCCTTTCACACAGCATCTGACCGGGATCGAAAAAATGAAGGTAAAAATCAATTTCTGTCAGCTGCAGGGGTGGGAGGGAGGGTGACTTTCTCCCTGCAGCTCATGCTCAGACTGCACAGTGCTGCTGTCTGAGAGTGAGCTGTTCAAAAGGACATCCCTGTGTCCATCCAGGCCCTGTGCATGACAGAGGACAGGGAGTCTGAAAGCCAGACTGTCCAGCCTCCCCCAACGTGAAGCCATGCCACCGGTCCCCATGAAGCTACACCCCTAAACAGGAGGCCATGCCCCCTGGTTCCATGAAGACATGGAGAAGAAGCTGTCTGAGCATGAGCTACTGAAAGGGTGGACATCCCTATGTCCATCCAGGTCCTGCGCCGGACGGTGGACAGGGAGCCTGAAATCCAGACTATCCAGCCTAAAACCAGACCTCTGGCCACCCTAGGGGCAGGCTGATGTTAGGGTGGCCAGATGTCTGGCTTTAGGCTGGACAGTCCAATTTTCTGGCTCCCTGTCTTCCGTCCGGCGCAGTGCCTGGACGGACGTAGGGATGTCCACCCTTTCAGTAGCTCGCGCTCAGACAGCTTTTCCTCCGTGTCTTTACAGAGCCAGGGGGCGTGGTCTCATGTTTAGTGGTGTGGCTTCATGTTTAGAGGTGTGGGTTCATGGGGACCGGTGGCTCTGCTTGACGTTTGGGGGAATGGCCGGTGAGGTCCGGCTTCTGGGGTGAAGACAGCGGCCACCCTAGCTGCTGTGGAGGTCACAGTTAAAGGGGAGGGCGCTGTGGATGTTTCTGTTAAGGGACAGGCTGCTGTGGAGGTCACTGTTAAAGGGGTGGGCACTGTAGAGGTCACTCTCGATATCTTTTAACGACACACACACACAAACATTAAATGAAATAGATGAAATATATCCGGGCGAAGCCGGGTCCTTCAGCTAGTAAATAAATAAAACTGATGCAGAATGTCTCCCTGCAGTCTCCCTGTCCTCTCCTTGCAGTCTCCTTGTACTCTCCCTGCGCTCTCCCTCTTCAATATCCTTCTATTAATCATTTTCAGCAACACTGTCCCTAGTGCATGAGCGTGCCACATCTCTCTATGCTGAGCTAACAAGACAATGGTGGAGACTGTGTGGGATGAGGGTTTTATAGGGATGTGACATCACAGGGGATGACTATCGGCAGATTGGCTGACTGCACAGCACTATGGGTGATCTTGCATTTCCGGGCTTCTTAATTTCACTTTGTAACACGTACAGCGGCCATTTTAGGGTAAAATGATTTGTTGAAGTGTGAAGAAATTCAGATTTGTTGAGAATCGAAATTTTCCTAAACTTCAGATCAAATTCCTCTTTGAATGCTTTGCTTTGCTCAAAACTACCTATAACATATGAAAAGCTTATAGATAACAACCAGTAGTGTTTCATGTTTTCTACTAGTAAATTACAGCTGTCTTCTAAATTTTGGATGTTATGAATAATGCCTCCATTTTATTTTACCCTACAGTTAAATAATGTGTTCTATGTGAGGTTTTCAAAGAACCCGGAGATAGCTACTGACAATTTAAAAGGGTTTTCCAGTTACACACACAAATAATAATTCCAGCTTTCAACCATACAGCATTATATAAGTCAGATGATGAAGTTCTGAGAACATTTTGACTTCTCAACTGCAATCTTTTATATTATGGCACAAGACTCACAGGGAGCATCTGTTGCATCAGCTCTTTACCTCTCTTTCCCCTCACAACTCGAACATTATAGATCTAAGTCTGCTTGAAGCCCTGTTGGAAAAACCCCATCCTATGGCACCAGCATAATTGCCTAAATGGCAGGATCCAGGAGAATGAGCAAAACTCCACCCTCAGATGCAAGGTCATTAAAGATGTTGTGTCAACTGGGCACAGCCTTACAAGCCTGGTGTGATGTTATTGGGATAGAGGACCAACTCAGTGAAAAATTTCACATGACTGAGGTGGAGTTCAGGAAGAGTTCAGGCTATGACAATAAATAATAGTAAGTGTTGTTTCCTGTCAATTGATGCTGAAAAATTGCAAAACTGGAATACCCCTTCAAAAAGGTTTTCCCACCTCCGACGTTGATGGCATACTGCTAGAATTTGGCATCAGTGTCAGATAGGTGCTGGTTCCACGTCATTTACTGTTACGGGAGTTCCAAAAATAGTTGAGAGCTGGCTCAGCTATCTCATATCTCACAGATATCTCATGTCTCATAGCAGTCTCATAACGGTGGATGGAGAGGTGGCTGTGCATTCACGGTGTGCTCTCAATTCACTGGTATAGGACTTCCAAAAATAGCTGAGAGCACTTTAATGGCTATTTTCAGATCTCCCATAGCAGTGAATGGAGAGCATGCCAGGGGTGGGGCACATACCCATTTGTCATTGCTGTCATATGCTAGCGATAGGCCAGCAATGTCTGAGATGGGAATAGCCCTTTAAGCTTTACATACTGCAATTAGATTCAAATAGAACGCCCCATGCCCAAATTTAAACATGTCAAGAATAATTTTGACTTAAAGAACATTTTCCTTTAAAAAGTTTACAAAAGCCATGCATGATTTTCTTGTCTTACTGATCATGCATACAATCCTCACAGTTTTCCCCTAATCACAAACCTTTCTTTTTAACATCAGATTCTTCTATTACATTGTATTTCTGCAGGTCTTCCAAACGGTCCTTCGCAAATACAATGCCTTTTTATGTTTGCTTCTACAAACCGCTATACTCCAGGGGAAAGCTATGGCAAGAAAAGCATCAAAGTGCTTCTCTACAGAGAAGAAACTACTGCAGAGGAACCATCTCTGGAGAATAATGTCAGACACCATCACATATCAATGCTTCCCCAACTTTAACTATTTATTTCCAAAGATTTCTATGACAACTCTACAGAAAAATAAGGTAAATGTGCAGTAATAACTAGCATATTAATAAACTCTGTTGAAAGCTGTCCTCAATAATTGAGGTTGGGAAGACATTTTATATTGAGCCTACCCATAAATCTATCTACCATTGCAACCAGTTGAAATGAATGTTATGTAAATATTTTGCTAATTTGTCTTTGTTTTGAAAAAATGCTTGATTTTGTCATATGGACACATCAAAGGTTTTGGCCACTGATGGTCGGAGTGCTGAGACCCTCACCAAGAACTAGATCTAGAACAAGGAGAGAGAACTGCTCACATAGAGTGCTGCAGGAGTGCTGAATAGAAAGCCTATCAATCTGCCTTGATTCTATCCCCTGCAGTGAGAGAGAGCACTTTATATGAGTACTTCTCTCTCTTTGATCTAGAGATGATGATGGTCTCAGTACTTGGCCCCCTGACAATCAAAACCATTAATATGCTGCAATGACATATCAAAAGAGACACTTTAAGAAGAACTTGTCACACTTTTCAAAAATGGCAGCCACCATTAGACTGCTGTAGCTGCAACTCCAACATTTTTGTTCTATTCAGTTCTGACCAATTAGAGCTGATCTTTTAGCTCAGGGGTGGACTGGCCATAGACCCTACAGGGCAATTTCCTGGTGAGCTAATGCCCAGGGGGCTGTTCAAGCCCTTCTCATGGCTGCTGGCCAGGTACATAATGATCTGATGCTCTAGCAGCATCGGGTACTCATGTACCTGTCCAGCAGAAAGGTACCATCCTAAATTCAACTGTTTCACCATCTTCATTGTGGTGATAGGGCAGTATTTTATGCTGCATCGTGGTATTCGGCATAGCTTTATACACACAACTGTAATCTTATAATGGAGTATGACAACTAAAGAATTCAGTACCATGCTGAGTTTTTATTTTTTATACATTTCTACAGTTCTCTGCACTCCTTTCTGGGAGAATAGTGGAAATAGCTGATCTCTCCATTCATTCTTCACCTGGATAGAGCAGCCAACAGTACGACAGGTTAGAGGTTGAGAGACTCCCCTTCTGGAGACAAGTAGAGTCCTCAGAGGTGGGACACACATCTATCAGACATCTATGGAATATCCTTTGGCACACCCCTTCAATGCACCATTGTGGGATTTGACTGTGTGTCTGATTTAAGTTGTACTGTAAATTGATATTTTTTTGTATTGTGAGTTTTAGTTTATCTCATTCTATACTTACACTGCCTGGACATTTTGTTATGAGCTTGGGCTCATACCAATAGTGAATCTGAACAAGAAGAGCTACTTTATAAATTGCCTCAATCTGGGAGGTTGATTTCAGAGTCGCATTAGGGAACTTATAGTGCTCTAATTGAGGAAAGCTAGGCACACTGACTAACCCTGAAGAAAAGGGAACAGAAATAAAGCGCTACCCGTAAGATTTTTAGAAATAACAATTTGTTCATATAATGCTGAACAATTTGGTAGAAAAGCTGTGTAAATCCATAGTTCCTATAAAAGTACACTTTTCATTGTAGAATGGGTATAAACTAAGGGATGCAAAATATTTCAGAGAGATTTGTCCATTTTTTTTATAGAATTCTCTGTTGTGAAGACTATATGACAGATGGAGACAGAAAGAATGATATACTGTTGTAACCAATAGACCATGCCAGGACTGTTCAACTTTTCAAACTTAATTTGCCCTAATATTCCTATTATAAGCATATGTTGTAAATTACAAGACCACAATTTGTCCTGCAGTTTGACATACGCCCAATAAAGGCCTTTGGTCTCTACATGCTCCCAGTTATGGGAGAAATCCCAATTAAAATAACAATTAAATACAAGCTACTGTATCTAAAACAACAGGCTTTTATCCAGTGGAGATACAGTGTGGTATTAATGCTAGGGCTGTAGATTCCCGGTCAGTGGTCCACAATTATGGCTTCTCTACAGCTGCAGTTTCTCTCCACTCTCCAGTAGTCTGTATAATGAGGGATCTGAAAGGACACACACATTCATTTCTTGCCACTTCCTTTTTTATACTTTTAGACTTTTTTCAATCGAGCAAATTTAGAAGAAAGAAACTTATATAGATGGAAAGAAACTGAAGTGATATAAGGACTCATAAATCATATTAGTTAGCTGTACAGTAGCTTAGACACAGAGAACATTAGACAGTAGGTGCGCAAGCTAAAGTAGTGGGACCATATTAGCATAAAAAGTGGCTTTTGGTTTCAAGGCTAATACACACACCATACATACTTCTAGCAATTCCATTACAAGCGTCACTACAGCATGAAAGAGTTAAGTACGCTGATGGGAATGCATCCCATTAAAACCTCTGGTCAGATACCCTGAGATTAGAGCTCAGTCTGCATTCTTACCATTCATTTTAAGGCATGATATCACAGTACACATAGACATTTCTTATTTTACAGACAATGGTTTTACTTTAAGGGTATTTTTTGTTCCAGTCATGGTTATGCAATGAAGCCGCCTGACATTTCACAAATACTGACATAACTGACCTGATATTTAAGGGTCTCTCAATTAAAGCCATGAACACTGGACTGCATGATCACATATAAGAATACCTTTGCATTAATTAGTTTGTAGATCTTTGAAATTTGACTAAATTGATACAATTTATCAACCTCATAACAAATAAATCAAGCGTTCCTGTCAGATTAATTTTTTGGAATGAGAAGGATTTTTTTTAGTTTGCTCGTAATGTCACTTCAATAGAAGTTGTATATTGAGACCCAGATTACGGCTGGTGGAGTACCCTGGGAGAAAGTAATTGCTAGTAGTAGTAGTAATAGTAGTATTAGTAGTAGTAGTGCGGAAAACATATAAGTGGTCATTTATTAAACTTTTAACACCACCTTTTGGCGTATTTACATTGCAGATTTTGTCGCAAAGGTGTTTTGTGGCAAAATCTGTGACATTTGCCGCTCACACCACTTTTTCAAAGTGGCGAAAAAAGAAGGTGTTGCGTGGGTGGGGAAGAGGGCTGACTGGCAGGCTCTTCCCATTAATTATTTTCCAGTCGAGTTTTTGGCGTGGAAAATTACCTTAAACAATGCCGTAAACTTTAACCTTACCTTAAACCTTAAACAGCCGGCAGTAGCAAGTGCCAAAGTTAGGTATAGGCCGCGCTTCAACATAACTTTGGCGCATCCACTGGCAGAGCAGAGGGATTAAGACCAGCATCTAAATTGCCAGTCTTAATAAATGTCCCCCATAGGTTGTTAGATAATTGTGGTAGATCCTGCTGAACAGGATCTTATGAAAACCTACTGTGTGTGAGGGCAGTTGAATTGTAACCCAAGGTTCAAGAAAACAAGGTTCAGCAAATTGGATTTAAATGGTCACTCACTAAAGTTTCAACAAACTTTTCATAAATCAATACTACTTTGTAATATATAGTATCTTGAACTTTGTAATATACAATATCTGCTCACTCCTCCTCATTCCTTCCCTTTCCATAGACTTCCATAAGCAGTATGTAATCTGATCCTCCAGTGAGCTGACAGTCCATTCCTTCTCTCAAGACAGATTTATCAGAAAATGCTAATTTGGAAGGGGGAAGGGAACAAAGAGGCATTTATCTCTGCTACATACAGATGTAGGGGGTCATTTTTTATACCGAAATACACCCATGACGGTTTTCTAAGAGATACTATCTTGGAGTACCTCAATGAAAATAAGCAAATAACTCCATATCAGCATGGCTTCATGAAGGATCGGTCATGTCAAACCAATTTAATCAGTTTCTATGAGGAGGTAAGTTCTAATCTGGACCATGGCAAATCAATGGATGTCGTATATCTGGACTTCTCCAAAGAATTTGACACGGTACCACATAAAAGGTTAGTATATAAAATGAGAATGCTTGGCCTGGGAGAAAATGTCTGTGGGTGGTTATTAATGGCACATATTCAGATTGGGTCACTGTCACTAGTGGGGTACCACAGGGGTCAGTATTGGGCCCTATTCTCTTCAATATATTTATTAATGATCTTGTAGAAGGCTTGCACAGTAAAACATCAATTTTTGCAGATGACACTAAACTGTGTAAAGTAATTAACACAGAAGAGGACAGTACACTGCTACAGATGGATCTGGATAGACTGGAGGCTTGGGCAGAGAAGCGGCAGATGAGGTTTAACACTGACAAATGTAAGGTTATGCATATGGGAAGAAATAATGCAAGTCACCAGTATATACTAAATGGTAAAATATTGGGTAACTCTGACATGGAAAAGGACCTAGGAATATTAGTGAACAGCAAACTAAGCTGTAGAAACCAGTGTCAGACAGCTGCTGCCAAGGTCAATAAGATAATGGGTAGTATCAAAAGAGGCATAGATGCCCGTGATGAGAACATAGTCCTGCCACTTTACAAATCACTAGTCAGACCACACATGGAGTACTGTGTACAGTTCTGGGCTCCTGTGCACAAGGCAGACATAGCAGAGCTGGAGAGGGTTCAGAGGAGGGCAACTAAAGTAATAACTGGAATGGGTAGACTACAGTACCCAGAAAGATTGTCAAAATTAGGCTTATTCACTTTAGAAAAAAGACAACTGAGGGGAGATCTAATAGCTATGTATAAATATATCAGAGGTCAATACAGAGATCTCTCCCATGATCTATTTATCCCCAGGACTGTGACTGTGACGAGGGGACATCCTCTGCGTCTGGAGGAAAGAAGGTTTGTACACAAACATAGAAGAGGATTCTTTACGGTAAGAGCAGTGAGACTATGGAACTCTCTGCCTGAGGAGGTGGTGATGGTAAGTTCACTAAAAGAGTTCAAGAGGGGCCTGGATGTATTTCTGAAGTGTAATAATATTACAGGTTATAGTTACTAGAGATGGGTCATTGATCCAGGGAGTAATTCTGATTGCCTGATTGAAGTGGGGAAAATTGGCTTCTACCTCACAGGGTTTTTTTGCCTTCCTCTGGATCAACTTGTAGGAAAACAGGCTGAAATGAATGGACAGATGTCTTTTTTCGGCCTTATAAACTATGTTACTATGTTATTAGGCGTACATCAGGCGCAGATGGCGGTGCAACAGTTAGTTGCGCTGCTATCTGGAACTTCTCCTTGCTCATGCCAGGTACAAAATTGTGGCTATGACATGGGCGAGAAAGGGGATAGGCCAGAAGGCCCGTCCCATTGATCATTTTCTATGCCTGTTTCAGGCGTAGAAAATGGTCTAAATGTAAGACAGCTCAGAAGCTGATGCCTCTTCATAACTTCGGAGGATCCTTTGTCATCTATGAAGCTTTATTAAAGGGGCACTATTGCTAAAAAATAAAAAAATAAAAAAGTTATAAAACATTAAAAATAGTTTTTATATGTATAATTAAGTTTATTATATGTGTATTGTGTTTTGTGTATTTAACATTTTTTTTACTTTATGGGGGCTGCCATTTTCATAGTCACATGTCTATGTGTCACTGAACGACACATAGACAAATGACTTACCGTCGTATGCTCCATTCCCAGTGCGGACGGAGCCGACCCTATTGAGAAAGCATGAGAGCGCTGAGTATGTGTAAAGCGCAGTCGCTTTACACATAGATAGCATGCCCCCTCCGGCGCCATGTTATTGAAGACTTCAGTAACATGACACCGGAGGGGACACCCATCACAGCCCCGGAGTCTCCGTTCTCCAGGAGAGCAGAGACCTCGGGGAAGCCTGCAAGGGACCAATCAGAGTGGTCCCTTGCCAGCAAGCGCTCCGATTGGTTAGTCTCTGCAGACTAACCAATCGGAGCGCTTCAGTGCTAAAATGCCGGTTTCAGGCTGCGATCTCCACTCTGGAGATCGCAGCCTGAAACCAGGTAAGTTGTCTGTGCCCCCCCTTGTAGTTCCCCCCTCATGCCTCCGTTGCCCCCCGGTCCTGCCCCCTCCTGCGCTGTATTATATGATGGCAGCGGCTCAGGATCGGAGCCGCTGCCATCAGCAGAGAGTGTGAGCTGAAATTACAGCTCACACTCTGCTGCTACAGCTGAAATCGGTGTTGACACCGATTTCAGCTGTTTAACCCCATGGATGCTGCGGTCAGAAGCCGCCCGCAGCATCCATGGGGTTAAGAGGGAGGGAGCTCCCTCTCTCTTCCATCGGGCCGCCGCTGCTGCAGTGGCAGCGGCCCGATGGTTACCATGGCAACCAGGCGCTTTACAAAAGCGTCCTGGCTGCCATGTACCTAAGGCTGATCAGACCCTCAGGGTCTGATCAGCCTTAGTGTAGCACTGATACAGTGCATTGCAATAGATTACTATTGCAATGCACTGTATAGCCATCAAGCCCACTGGATCTTCAAGATCCAAATGGTTCTTGATAAGTTAAAAAAATGTAAAAAGAAAGTTAAAAAAAGTGTAAAAATAAAGTTAAAAAAAGTGTAAAAAAAATAAAGTTTTTTAAAAAAAGCGCCCTTTTTTCCACAAATAAAGTAAAAAAAAAAGAAAAAGTACACATATTAGGTATCGCCGCGTCCGTATCGACCGGCTGTATAAAAGCATCACATGGTCCACCCCGCCAGGTGTACACAAAAAATAAAAAAAAAAAACTATACCAAAACAGCCATTTTTTATCACCTTGCCCCACAAAAAATGTAATAGCAGGCGGTCAAAAAGGCGTATTTACCCAAAAATGGTACCAATCAAACTGTCATCTCATCCCACAAAAAAGAGCCCCTACCTGAGACAATTGCCCAAAAAATAAAAATACTACAGCTCTTTGACTATGGAGACACTAAAACATTTTTTTTTGTTTCAAAAATGATATTATTGTGTAAAACTTAAATAAATACAAAAAACTATACATGTTAGGTATCTCCACGTCCGTAACAACCTGCTCTACAAAAATATCACATGAGTTAACCCCTCAGGTAAACACAGTAAAAAAAATTAAATAAAAACAGGGTCAAAACAGCCATTTTTTATCACCTTGCCTCACAAAAAATGTAATAGCAGGCGATCAAAAAGGTGTATTTACCCAAAAATGGTACCAATCAAACCGTCATCTCGTCCCGCAAAAAATGAGCCCCTACCTGAGACAATTGCCCAAAAAATAAAAAAAACTACAGCTCTCAGACAATGGAGACACTAAAACATAATTTTTTTTTTCAAAAATAATATTATTGTGTAAAACTTAAATAAATAAAAAAAATATACATGTTAGGTATCTCCACATCCGTAACAACCTGCTCTAACAAAAATATCACATGAGTTAACCCCTCAGGTGAACACAGTAAAAAAATAAAAATAAAAACAGGGTCAAAAAGCCATTTTTTGTCACTTTACATCACAAAAAGTGTGATACCAAGTGATAAAAAAGGCTTATGCCCCTAAAAATAGTACCAATCTAACCGTTACCTATTCCCGCAAAAAATGAGCCTTTACCTGAGCGAATCGCTCAAAAAATAAAAAAACTACAGCTCTTTGACTATGGAGACACTAAAACAATTTTTTTTGTTTCAAAAATGATATTATTGTGTAAAACTTAAATAAATACAAAAAACTATACATGTTAGGTATCTCCACGTCCGTAACAACCTGCTCTACAAAAATATCACATGAGTTAACCTCTCAGGTAAACACAGTAAAAAAAATTAAATAAAAACAGAGTCAAAACAGCCATTTTTTATCACCTTCCCTCACAAAAAATGTAATAGCAGGCGATCAAAAAGGTGTATTTACCCAAAAATGGTACCAATCAAACCGTCATCTCGTCCCGCAAAAAATGAGCCCCTACCTGAGACAATTGCCCAAAAAATAAAAAAAACTACAGCTCTCAGACAATGGAGACACTAAAACATAATTTTTTTTTCCAAAAATAATATTATTGTGTAAAACTTAAATAAATAAAAAAAATATACATGTTAGGTATCTCCACATCCGTAACAACCTGCTCTAACAAAAATATCACATGAGTTAACCCCTCAGGTGAACACAGTAAAAAAATAAAAATAAAAACAGGGTCAAAAAGCCATTTTTTGTCACTTTACATCACAAAAAGTGTGATACCAAGTGATAAAAAAGGCTTATGCCCTAAAATAGTACCAATCTAACCGTTACCTATTCCCGCAAAAAATGAGCCTTTACCTGAGCGAATCGCTCAAAAAATAAAAAAACTACAGCTCTTTGACTATGGAGACACTAAAACAATTTTTTTTGTTTCAAAAATGATATTATTGTGTAAAACTTAAATAAATACAAAAAACTATACATGTTAGGTATCTCCACGTCCGTAACAACCTGCTCTACAAAAATATCACATGAGTTAACCTCTCAGGTAAACACAGTAAAAAAAATTAAATAAAAACAGAGTCAAAACAGCCATTTTTTATCACCTTCCCTCACAAAAAATGTAATAGCAGGCGATCAAAAAGGTGTATTTACCCAAAAATGGTACCAATCAAACTGTCATCTCGTCCCGCAAAAAATGAGCTGCTACCTGAGACAATTGCCCAAAAAATAAAAAAAACTACAGCTCTCAGACAATGGAGACACTAAAACATAATTTTTTTTTCAAAAATGATATTATTGTGTAAAACTTAAATAAATAAAAACAATATACATGTTAGGTATCTTCACGTCCGTAACAACCTGCTCTACAAAAATATCACATGAGTTAACCCCTCAGGTGAACACAGTAAAAAAATAAAAATAAAAACAGGGTCAAAAAGCCATTTTTTGTCACTTTACATCACAAAAAGTGTGATACCAAGCGATCAAAAAGGCTTATGCCCCTAAAAATAGTACCAATCTAACCGTTACCTATTCCCGCAAAAAATGAGCCCCTACCTGAGCGAATCGCTCAAAAAAGAAAAAAAAACTACAGCTCTCAGACAATGGAGACACTAAAACATAATTTTTTTTTGTTTCAAAAATGATATTATTGTGTAAAACTTAAATAAATAAAAAAAAATATGTCATGTCATGAAGGGGTTAAGACTGCACTGTGCTTATTTTCCCTGTAATGTGACATCACTGTGTTTATTATGTCTGTACTGTGACATCACTGTCTTTATTATCCCTGTACTGTGACATCACTGTGTTTATTGTCCCTGTACTGTGACATCACTGTGTTTATTATGCATGTACTGTGACATCGCTGTGTTTATTATGCCTGTACGGTGACATCACTGTGTTTATTATCTCTGTACGGTGACATCACTGTGTTTATTATCCCTGTACGGTGACATCGCTGTGTTTATTATCCCTGTACAGTGACATCACTGTGTTTATTATCTCTGTACTGTGACATCACTGTGTTTATTATGTCTGTACTGTGACATCACTGTGTTTATTATGTCTGTACAGTGACATCGCTGTGTGTATCCCAGTGCAGGAATAGGTAAGTGGTCTGTGTTTGTGTGTTTGTTTTCTATTTTTCAGGGTCATGAATGCAGAGGACTACGTCGGATTCGGTGGACTACGTCGGACCAGCTTTTTTTTTTTTTTTTTAAATAAAATGGTCAAACAGGTCTGGGGGAGTGTTTATTTCAATAAAATGTTTTATACTTGTGTGTGTGTGTGTTTTTTTTTTTTTTTTTACAATACTACAGTTTTAGTAATCATGGCTATCTACAGACGGCCCTGATTACTAATACTGGGCTTAGTGCTTGCCGGTATGGCAGGCCAGCACTAACCCCAACATCTATTACCTCGGCACCCACCGCCACCAGGGGTGCCGGGAAGAGCCGGGTACCCGCAGGACCGAACCTTCTAAATTGAGGGTCTGGCTCTGGGGCGGCTGCAGGCTGGTACCATTAGGCTGGGAAGGGCCAATAACCGTGTCCCTTCCCATCCTGGTAGTGCCAGGCTGCTGCTGCTGGTTGTATCTGGCTGGCGAAGGAAAAAGGGGGGGACCCCACACCATTTTTTTACAAAAATAATTAAATAATTTTTTAAAAAATGGCGTGGGGTCCCCCCCTTTTTTCCTTCGCCAACCAGATACAACCAGCAGCAGCAGCCTGGCACTACCAGGGTGGGAAGGGACACGGCTATTGGCCCTTCCCAGCCTAATGGTACCAGCCTGCAGCCGCCCCTGAGCCAGACCATCAATTTAGAAGGTCCGGTCCTGTGGGTACCCGGCTCTTCCCGGCACCCCCGGTGGCGGTGGGTGCCGAGGTAATAGATGTTGGGGTTAGTGCTGGCCTGCCATACCGGCAAGCACTAAGCCCAGTATTAGTAATCAGGGCCGTCTGTAGATAGCCCTAATTACTAAAACTGTAGTATTGTAAAAAAAAAAAAAATACACACACACAAGTATAAAACATTTTATTGAAATAAACACTCCCCCAGACCCGTTTGACCATTTTATTAAAAAAAAAAAAAGCTGGTCCGACGTAGTCCACCGAATCCGATGTAGTCCTCTGCATTCACGACCCTGAAAACTAGAAAACAAACACACAAACACAGACCACTTACCTCTTCCTGCACTGGGATAATACACACAGCGATGTCACTGTACAGGGATAATAAACACAGTGATGTCACTGTACAGGGATAATAAACACAGTGATGTCACTATAAAGGGATAATAAACACAGTGATGTCATAGTACAGGGATAACAAACACAGTGATGTCACAGTACAGGGATAACAAACACAGTGATGTCACAGTACAGAGATAATAAACACAGTGATGTCACCGTACAGGGATAATAAACACAGTGATGTCAAAGTCCAGGGATAATACACACAGTGATGTCACCGTACAGAGATAATAAACACAGTGATGTCACAGTACAGGGATAATAAACCTCAGATCAACACATTGTGCCCCCATCAGACCTCAGATCAGCGTCTTGTGCCCCCATCAGACCTCAGATCAGCGTCTTGTGCCCCCATCAGATCTCAGATCAGCATCTTGTGCCCCCATCAGACTTCAGGTCAGCGTCTTGTGCCCCCATCAGACCTCAGATCAGCGTCTTGTGCCCCCATCAGAGCTCAGGTCAGCGTCTTGTGCCCCCATCAGACCTCAGATCAGCGTCTTGTGCCCCCATCAGACCTCAGATCAACACATTGTGTCCCCATCAGACCTCAGGTCAACATCTTGTGCCCCCATCAGACCTCAGATCAGCATCTTGTGCCCCCATCAGACCTCAGATCAGCGTCTTGTGCCCCCATCAGACCTCAGGTCATCGTCTTGTGCCCCCATCAGACCTCAGATCAGCGTCTTGTGCCCCCATCAGACCTCAGATCAACACAATGTGCCCCCATCAGAGCTCAGGTCAGCGTCTTGTGCCCCCATCAGACCTCAGATCAGCGTCTTGTGCCCCATCAGACCTCAGATCAGCACATTGTGCCCCCATCAGACCTCAGATCAGCGTCTTGTGCCCCCATCAGACCTCAGGTCATCGTCTTGTGCCCCCATCAGACCTCAGATCAGCGTCTTGTGCCCCCATCAGAGCTCAGGTCAGCGTCTTGTGCCACCATCAGACCTCAGATCAGCATCTTGTGCCCCCATCAGACCTCAGATCAACACAATGTGCCCCCATCAGAGCTCAGATCAGCGTCTTGTGCCCCCATCAGACCTCAGATCAACACAATGTGCCCCCATGTGCCCCCATCAGACCTCAGGTCAGCGTCTTGTGCCCCCCTCAGACCAGCATCTTGGGCCCCCCC
>ONZH01028252.1:0-53228 GCA_900303285.1 Rhinella marina
CACGTGTATGGCTTGATCCCAAAAATCTCTGTGCGACATTTGTCTGGTCGCAGTCTAAATAGCTACCGTCAGTAGGGTGTCAGTTAGCTCTACGATAGTTTCTGCACGTCACGTTCCCAAAAAAACAAAAATACAAAAAAAAACTAGAAAAAAAAATTAGTTTTTTTGTTGTTTTAGCTGAGTGATACAAATCCATTTCACACAGCTGCGTGTAACCTTTCTGTGTGACACAGTTCAGCATACTCACTGCAAACCGTATATACTGTCCAGGTGACACTTTCTGTACGTCACAAAATACAACCAAGTCACTAGCTACCTGTCACGTATATATAGCTTGATCCTAAAAATCTCTGTGCGACATTTGTCAGGCATATGAGTGCTAAACACCCCACTCAATGGAACCAAGGCCGTTCACCACCTCCTGCGGGTCACACCACTGCTCCTTCCCCTGTGTCACTCGCTGCCTCTGCTAGTCAACCCCCAGCGTCACTCGCTGCCTCTGCTAGTCAACCCCCTGCCCAGGATCCCGGCACGAGCGCCTCCCGACGGAAAACCAAACCTTCGCCTCAACGATCCTCCACAGTGTCCACCAACGTGTCCCAGCGCAGCGTTCAGCTGTCTTTACAGCAGACGCTGGAGCGCAAGAGGAAATACAGTTTCAACCACATGCCCAAGCCCTCAACGTCCACATCTCCAAATTGCTTAGCCTGGAGATGCTGCCCTATAGGCTGGTAGAGACCGAGGCCTTTCGCAATCTCATGGCGGTGGCTGCCCCTCGGTATTCCGTCCCCAGCCGCCACTATTTTTCCCGATGTGCCGTCCTACACCAGCACATGTCAGAAAACATCATCCGTGCCCTGACCAATGCTGTTTCTGAGAAGGTCCCATCCGTATATACTGTCCAGGTGACACTTTCTGTACGTCACTTAATTCTACCAGACTGAACAAGTTTGTGGGTTTCAGTACACCAGGCCCGTTTATTTATTTTTTTTATATCATACACTTATATACAAACAATGTTGAACCCCAGGGCTAAGGGTCGAGGACGAGGGCGTGGGCGTGGGCATTCAATTACTGCACGGGGCAGAGGCCGTGGTCCTGGGCAGGGTGAGACAGTATCTGCTGATGAGGGAGCTGTGGAACGCCGCAGAGTTACACTCCATAGCTTCATGTCTCAACTTACAGGGACACGTGGTAGAGGACTGTTGAAACCACAACAGTGCGAACAGCTGATGTCGTGGATTGCAAACAATGCTTCAAGTAATTTGTCCATTAGTCAGTCTTCCACGCAGTCCACCCACGTTACCCAAGGGAGCACTCCTCTGGCTCCTCAACCTCCTTCCCCCCAGTCTGCCCCCTCCTAGGAAAATTTGGAATGTGATCCGGCATACTCTCAGGAACTGTTTTCTGGACCCTTCCCAGAGTCACAAACCACTTCTCAGGTTGCTGCTGACCTCGTTCCCGATGCCCAAGTTTTCCAACTGTCGCAGTCTGTGGGTGATGATGATGACAATGTTGAGTTAGTGGAAGAAGTTTGTAAAGAGGTGTCAGACGATGAGGAGACACGGTTGTCAGACAGCGGTGAAGTTGTTGTTAGAGGAGGAATTCTGACGGGGGAGCAGACTGAGGAATCGGAGGATGATGAGGTGACTGACCCAAGCTGGGTTGATATGCCGAGTGAAGACAGTGCTTCTGAGGCGGAGGCGAGTGCTGCACCAGAACAGGTTGGAAGAGGCAGTGGTGTGGCCAGAGGGAGAAGCAGGGCCAGAGCTGGTGCATCAGCAGCAACTGTTTCACGTAGTGAAGCTCCCATGGCGAGGCCTAGATGTTCGCAAGTCTGGAGGTTCTTTAAAGAAAGTGAGGATGACCGACGGACTGTGGTGTGCAACCTGTGCCACACCAGGATCAGCAGGGGTGCCACCACTACTAGCCTAACCACCACCAGCATGCGCAGGCATATGAGTGCTAAACACCCCACTCAATGGAACCAAGGCCTTTCACCACCTCCTGCGGGTCACACCACTGCTCCTTCCTATGTGTCACTCGCTGCCTCTGCTAGTCAACCCCCTGCGTCACTCGCTGCCTCTGCTTGTCAACCCCCTGCCCAGGACCCCGACATGAGCGCCTCCCGCCGGAAAACCACACCTTCGCCTCAACGATCCTCCACAGTGTCCACCAACGTGTCCCAGCGCAGCGTTCAGCTGTCTTTACAGCAGACGCTGGAGCGCAAGAGGAAATACAGTTTCAACCACATGCCCAAGCCCTCAACGTCCACATCTCCAAATTGCTTAGCCTGGAGATGCTGCCCTATAGGCTGGTAGAGACCGAGGCCTTTCGCAATCTCATGGCGGTGGCTGCCCCTCGGTATTCCGTCCCCAGCCGCCACTATTTTTCCCGATGTGCCGTCCTACACCAGCACATGTCAGAAAACATCATCCGTGCCCTGACCAATGCTGTTTCTGAGAAGGTCCACCTAACCACGGACACGTGGACAAGTGCTGCCGGGCAGGGACACTATATCTCACTGACGGCACATTGGGTTAACTTGGTGGAGGCTGGGACCGAGAATGACCCTGGGGCCGCTCATGTACTGCCCACACCGAGGATTGCGGGGCCTACCTCGGTCACGGTCTCTCAGACGTACTATGCCTCCTCCTCCCTCCCCTCCACCGAATTACCATCCGTGGGCATGGCGCCTTCAGTCAGTAGCTCTAGGCGCAGCAGCAGGCGGTGCTCAAACTGATGAGCTTAGGTGACAAAAGGTACACCGATCAAGAGCTGTTACAGGGCATCACGGTGCAGACCAATGTGTGGCTGGCACCGCTGAACCTCAAGCCAGGCATGGTTGTGTGTGACAACGGGCGTAACCTGGTGGCGGCTCTGCAACTCGGCAGACTGACACATGTGCCATGCCTGGCCCACGTTTTCAATCTAATAGTTCAGCGGTTCCTCAAGACATACCCCAATCTGTCTGATTTGCTCACCAAGGTGCGCCGCATCTGTGCGCATTTCCGCAAGTCGAGCACAGATGCTTCCACTCTCAGGGCAGCGCAGCGCCGCCTACAACTGCCCGCTCACCGACTGTTGTGCGACGTGCCCACGAGATGGAATTCCGCATTAAACATGTTATCCAGAGTTTACCAGCAGCGCAGAGCGATTGTAGACTGCCAGATGTCATCTTCCACCAGAACTGGTAGTCAGGTCTCTCAGATTCCTCAAGTCTACAATGAGGAGTGGATGTGGATGTCTGATATCTGCCAGGTGTTGAGCAACTTTGAGGAGTCAACACAGATGGTCAGCGGTGATGCCGCCATTATCAGCCTCATCATCCCGCTGCTTTGCCTGTTGAAAAACTCACTGCTCAGCATCAAGTCGCATGCTTAGCGCTTGTCACAAGAGACGGTGGAGGAAGATACGTCGCTTGATAGCCAGAGCACCTTCCGGTCTGTTTCTCAACGCGTATCGGAGGAGGGGGATGAGGATGAGGAGGAAGAGGAGGAGAATGTCGGCGAGACAGTAGAGGGTACCAGTGCTCAGTCCTTAACTCTTGAGCGTGTATGGGCTGAAGACTAGGACTTAGACGAGGAGGAGGAGGAGGAGGAATTGGAGAGTCAGGCCAGTGAGGAGAGGGAATTCTTGCATGTTGGGACTCTGGCGCACATGGCAGACTTCATGTTAGGCTGCCTATCCCGTGAGCCTCGCATTAGAAGAATTTTTTCAAACACCGATTACTGGGTGTACACTCTCCTGGACCCACGGTACAAGCAGAACCTTTCCACTCTCATCCCTGCAGAGGAAAGGAGTATGAGAGTGAATAGATATCAACAGGCCCTGGTGCACAAGCTGAAACAATTCTTCCCATCTGACGCCGCTAGCGGCAGAGGGCATGGTTCTGTGGGCCAAGTAGCGGGGGAGAGGAGGTGAGCAGGCAGCTTGTCCAGCACTGGCAGGGGAACGCTCTCCAAGGCCTTTGCCACTTTTATGTCACCCCAGCAAGACACTGTCACCTGTCCCCAGTCTAGGCAGAGTAGGGGGGAGCTGTACAGAAAGATGGTGAGGGAGTACCTAGCTGACCATACCAACGTCCGTAGCGATCACTCTGCTCCATACAACTACTGGGTTTCAAAGCTGGACACGTGGCCTGAACTGGCGCTGTACGCCTTGGAGGTGCTGGCCTGCCCTGCCGCTAGTGTGCTGTTAGAGCGGGTATTCAGTGCACCTGGTGGCATCATCACCGATAAGCGTACACGCCTGTCAACTGACAGCGCTGACAGGCTGACGCTTATTAAAATGAACAAAGCCTGGATTTCACCGGAATTCAAATCTCCTCCGGGGGAAAGCAGCTAAAGATTTAAATAACTTACGTATCCGATTCCTCTTCTCTACTCCTCCTTCTACTCCTTCTCCATATCGTCTTTATCTAACGTTGACCCAAAAAACGCCATTTTTTAGAGGTCCAACTGGCACTCTTTTAGCACAATTTTTCAGGAGGGCCCCCTACAGGCCCTCTATTCAAACAATTTTTCCAGAGTTCCACCTACAGGCCCTCTCTTCAAACAATTTTTCAGGAGGGCCCCCTACAGGCCCTCTATTCAAACAATTTTTCCAGAGGTCCACCTACAGGCCCTCTCTTCAAACTATTTTTCGGGAGGGCCCCCTACAGGCCCTCTATTCAAACAATTTTTCCAGAGGTCCACCTACAGGCCCTCTCTCCAATTCCAGTTTCCAGTTTTATTTGCGCAAACTGCATACATTTTTATTTTTGGGATAGGTGTGAAAAATAATATTACTTGCGAATCTATATTGCCCAACATTGGATACGGTAGCAAGTAGAAGACCAAACACATGCTGCTCACAGGGTTCAGCAAATTCCTGGTCCACCCGCAAATTCCTTGTCCACAATGTCAAGGAGGACGAGGTTCTGTGGATGAGCAACAAGTCCTTCTGTACTGAAATCGCCGACAAAGTCTCCATCTAAGAACCTACAGACCATTGTGGAGAGAGCGGCACAGCTCGCCATCAAAGTGAGGAACCCCAACGCCAGACTGCGCAGAGAAGATAACGAATAAATATCTCTGTGGTTATTTTTTCTAAATAAAAGTTAAATAAACCCCCCAAAAAATTCATCTGTTCCTGTGCCTGATCCACCCAAGTTGAATCTGTCCCATCATGAGAAAGTCCCCCCCAAGGAGTCCCCACTGTAACTTGCTTCCCATACAACTACCTCACCCCCCGACACCTGTGTCTCGCCATTGTCCACCACCTCCTCAGACAACACTGGTAAATCCCCACTGTCAGCACACGGAAACAGCAAAAGGTCTTGCGAATTGGGGCAGAGAATGTTCTGGGCTAGCACATCAGGGAAGGGGTGACTATGGGGTTCCAGGGAGTACGTGACCACATGCAATATCCATTTAAAAGTCATGCCACACTTGATCTAGCTCATAATTGACAATTGTACCGGTTGATGCTAAATTTTTAAGTTGGGGTCCTGCGTCGTCATTCTAACTCCATCCGGCTGTTGTCACCACCACATACGCTAGCCCCAGGGGGCACTCCCCTGGCTCTTCCAGCGAAACCTCCTTCCCCCCAGCCTGCCCCCCCACTTACAGGCCCTCTCTCCAGTTCAAGTTTCCAGTTTTATTTGCGCATACTGCATACATTTTTATTTTTGGGATAGGTGTGAAAAATAATATTACTTGCGAATCTATATTGCCCAACATTGGATACGGTAGCAAGTAGAAGACCAAACACATGCTGCTCACAGGGTTCAGCAAATTCGTGGTCCACCCGCAAATTCCTTGTCCACAATGTCAAGGAGGACGAGGTTCTGTGGATGAGCAACAAGTCCTTCTGTACTGAAATCGCCGACAAAGTCTCCATCTAAGAACCTACAGACCATTGTGGAGAGAGCGGCACAGCTCGCCATCAAAGTGAGGAACCCCAACGCCAGACTGCTCAGAGAAGATAACGAATAAATATCTCTGTGGTTATTTTTGCTAAATAAAAGTTAAATAAACCCCCCAAAAAAATCATCTGTTCCTGTGCCTGATCCACCCAAGTTGAATCTGTCCCATCATGAGAAAGTCCCCCCCAAGGAGTCCCCACTGTAACTTGCTTCCCATACAACTACCTCACCCCCGACACCTGTGTCTCGCCATTGTCCACCACCTCCTCAGACAACACTGGTAAATCCCCACTGTCAGCACACGGAAACAGCAAAAGGTCTTGCGAATTGTGGCAGAGAATGTTGTGGGCTAGCACATCAGAGAAGGGGTGACTATGGGGTTCCAGGGAGTACGTGACCACATGCAATCTCCATCTAAAAAGTCATGCCACACTTGATCGAGCTCATAATTTACAATTGTACCGGTTGATGCTAAATTTTTAAGTTGGGGTCCTGCGTCGTCATTCTAAATACATCCGGCTGTTGTCACCACGACACACGCTAGCCCAGTGGGCACTCCTCTAGCTCTTCCAGCGAAACCTCCTTCCCCCCAGCCTGCCCCCCCCCCCCACCTACAGGCCCTCTCTCCAAACAATTTACGTCTTTGTCCTATCTTTCTCTCTCTCCAAACCATTTTTCCGGATAGCTGCCTTATACGGTTTTAAACTGAGTAGTATACATACCACAGTTGATCAATCTCATAATTTACGACTGTACCGGTTGATGCTAAATTTTTAAGTTGGGGTCCTGCGTCGTCATTCTAAATACATCCGGCTGTTGTCACCACGACACACGCTAGCCCAGGGGGCACTCCTCTGGCTCTTCCAGCGAAACCTCCTTCCCCCTAGCCTGCCCCCCCCCACCTACAGGCCCTCTCTCCATACTATTTACCCGGATAGGGGACGTATTAGATATTGTACTGATGTTTTTTGTTTTTCTTCTTTTAATTGCCTCCTGACCTGTGATAGGCAGAGCATGGACACTCCCCTGGCCAGAGCAAGCTCTTTTTCCGTTTTCCATGTTCGAAAAATCCATTAAATATAGGGTCCCAAGATAGGGGACGTATACGGTATTAAACTGAGAAGAATCGAATACGGGTTAAAGCAACAGTTTTCCCAAATCCATTCCGGCTGTTGTCACCACCACACACGCTAGCCCAGGGGGCACTCCTCTGGCTCTTCCAGCAAATCCTCCTTCCCCCCCACCTACATGCCCTCTCTCCAAACAATTTTCCCGGGTAGAGGGACGTATTAGATATTGTATTGATTTTGAATTGCCTCCTGCGACAGATGGGAATCGAACCCAGATCAACTGCTTGGGAAGTAGCTATGCTCTCCACTATACCACCAGCAGCCACAGCAACTGATAAGAACAGATACTAAACTTGATTTCAGCTGCAGTGCCAGCATGAGCACTGGTGTCACCTGCAGGCGGTGATGGACCTTCGTTGCACCTAGTTGGGTGCTTCCCTAACATGTGATGGGTATTTGCCTCGCCTTTCTTGGTCTGGGTGAGCACAATTGCCATGAGGGTAACCACCAGGCTGTTGCCTGAGAATTTAGGATTAGGCAGCCTCAGAGGCATCCATGCATGCTGCCCCTGCTGTTTCCTGTCCATTTCCGTGGTGTTTCCATCATTTTCTGAGGTTTCCAGGTTTTCACCCAGCCTTCCCTAGGCAGAGCCTTGGTCCCCCGCAAAAATGTTCGAGTCTCCCATTGACTTCAATGGGGTTCGTTATTCGAAACGAGCACCCGAGCATCGGGAAAAGTTCGACTCGAATAACGAGCACTCGAGCATTTTAGTGCTCGCTCATCTCTAATTATGTGAAATGTTGCATGACTTTCTTATTGCGCGACACATATCGCTGTGTAGCTGTAACCTTAACCCCTTTGCACATTTGGACGTAACTGTACGTCCAAAGTGCAAGTAAGTTGCGGCATTTGGACGTGCAGTTACGTCCAAACTGCTTACCGGGACTGTGACACTATAAAGTGTCACAGCCCCGGAGTCTCCGCTCTCCCGGAGAGCAGAGACCTTGGGGAAGCCAGCAAGGGACCAATCAGAGTGGTCCCTTGCCGGCAAGCGCTCCGATTGGTTAGTCTCTGCAGACTAACGAATGTAGTGCATCAGTGAGAAAAAAAAGCCAGTTTCAGGCTGCTGTCTCCATGCTGGAGATCACAACCTGAAAACCGGCCTGAAAACTGCCCTGGGGGTTAAATGAGCCCCCCTTGCCTCCATTCCCCCATCTTGACTCCGCCCCCCCCCCCCATCGTGCCTCCGTGCCTCTGTAATTACAGCTCACACTCTGCTGCTACAGCTGAAATCGGTGCTGGGACCGATTTCGGCTGTTTTACCCCATAGATGCTGCGGTCAGTAGCCGCCCGCAGCATCCATGGGGTTAAGAGGGAGGAAGCTCCCTCTCTCTTCCATCGGGCCGCAGCTGCTGCAGTGGCAGCGGACCGATGGTTACCATGGCAACCGGATGCTTTACAAAAGCGTCCTGGCTGCCATGTACCTAAGACTGATTAGACCCTCAGGGTCTGATCAGCCTTAGTGTAGCACTGATACAGTGCATTGCAATAGATGACTATTGCAATGCACTGTATAGCCATCAAGCCCACTGGATCTTCAAGATCCAAATGGGTCTTGATAAATTAAAAAAAATGTAAATAGAAATAAGTATACATTTTCGGTATTGCCACGTCCGTAACAACCTGCTCTACAAAAATATTGCATGATCTTTCCCCTCAGGTGAACACCGTAAAAAATAAAAAATAAAAACTGTCTAAAAAAAGCCATTTTTTCACATTTCATCACAAAAAATTTAATACCAAGCGCTCAAAAAAGCGTATGCCCCTAAAAATAGTACCAATCTAACCGTCATCTTGTCCCGCAAAACATGAGCCCCTACCTGAGACAATCGTCAAAAAAATAAAAAAACTATAGCTCTCTGACTGTGGAGACACTAAAACATGATTTTTTTTGTGCTTCAAAAATATTGTGTAAAAGTTAAATAAATAAAAAAAATTTACATGTTAGATATTGCCGCATCCGTAACGACCTGCTCTATAAAAATATCACATGATCTAACCTGTCAGATGAATGTTGTAAATAACAAAAAATAAAAACAATGCCAAAACTGCTAGTTTTTGTTATCTTGCCTCACAAAAAGTGTAATATAAAGCTACAAAAATCGTATGTACCCTAAAATAGTATTAACAAACCTGCCAACTTATCCCGTAGTTTCCAAAATGGGGTCAGTTTTTTGGAGTTTACTACTCTAGGGGTGCTCTAGGGGGATCAAATCTGACATGGCAACTTAAAATTTTTCCAGTGAAATCTGCCCTGGCGTTCCTTTCCTTCTGCGCCCTGCCGTGTGCCTGTGCAGAAGTTTACGACCACAAATGGGGCATTTCTGTAAACTACAGAATCAGGGTAATAATTATTGAGATTTGTTTGGCAGTTAACCCTTGCTTTATTCTCGGAATAAAATGATTTAAATGGAAAATCTGCCAAAAAAGTGAAATTCAGAAATTTTGGCTACATTTTCCTTTAATTCTTGTGGAACACCTAAAGGGTTAATAACATTTGTAAAACCAGTTTTGAATACCTTGGGGTCATTTTTGGGTGGTTTCTATGATGGAAGCCTCACAAAGTGACTTCAGACCGGAACTGGTCCTTAAAAAGTGGTTTTTGGAAATTGTGTGAAAAATTTCAAGATTTGCTTCTAAATTTCTAAGTCTTCTAAAATAAAATGTAATTTTCAAAATGATCCAAACCTGAAGTAGACACATAGGGAATGTGAAGTAATAACTATTTTTGGAGGTATTACTATGTATTTTAAAAGTAGAGAAATTGACATTTGGAAATTTGCTAATTTTTCAAAATTTTTGGTAAATTTGGTATTTGTTTATAAATAAGAATGAAATATTTTGACTCAAATTTACCACTGTCATGAAGTACAATATGTGACGAGAAAACAATCTCAGAATGGCCTGGATAAGTAAAAGCGTTCCAAAGTTATTACCACATAAAGTGACACGTCAGATTTGAAAAATGGGGCTCCGGCATTTGGTCCAAACTGGCTGTCACTTGAAGGGGTTCAGCCTGCACATGATACATTAAAATAGTTGTCAAAGAGATAGAAAGAGAACCAAGAGAGAGCTGTGCCCTTAAGGCTAGATTGAAGCATGCTGAGTAGGAGTTGGTGTTCTCCAGTGTCAAATGCTGCAGAGATCCAGAAGAATGAGTAGAGGGTGGTCCCTATTGCATTTAGCCATCACATGGTAAAACACTTTGGTAAGGACAGATTCTGTAGAGCGCAGAAACAAGATGTAAGGGGTCAAGGAGAACATTAAAACAGTGATAGTGGATGAATCTAAAGTAGACAAGGCAATATAATGCAATAGAATGTTTGAAATAGGAGGAGCAGGAAACCAGAAGAGAGAGTTTTTTTTTTTTTTTAACTAGGTGGGTAGTGACAGCAGGGGAGAGAAAGGAGGATGTGTGAGGATATAGGGTCACTGATGCAGGTAGCAGGGAAAGAAGATGAGAGGAACCTGAAGACTTTTTCTTCTGTTACTGGGTCTAATAGGTAAAGTGAACCAAAGGAAATACAATAGTAAAGAAGATCAATGATACTTGGAGACTGGGAAGTGATTTCATGCCAAATGTTTTCAGTTTCATCTTTGAAGTATGTGGCCAGATCTTAAGTGTTTAAATAGTACTTTACAACTGAAAAGCAAATGAAAAAAATCAAAGAGTCAGATAAAATGATTTGATTGTGAACAGACAAGAGTGGTGAAATAGATCCCCTTGGCAAGGTGAAGGGCTGAGTTATAGGTTCTCAACATATATTTACAACGGAGGAAATTTTCTAGTGTATGCGATTTTCTTAACAAGTGTTTGGCACCCATGGAACAAATTTGAGGTATTTGCCAGGTTTTCTGACATCACTGAAGGGAGGTTCTGAGGGTAGGGGGTGCTATATTGTCCAGGATGGTTTTGAGAGTGCCATTGTAGTGTTTTTCAGTCAGATCAGGAGAAAAGAGGAAAGAGATTTGGGGACAGTGATGGCTGTGGAGTGACTAAGTTTCTGAGGGTCAATGGTATGTAGATTTCTGAAATTGCAATAAGTTGGATCGTGTGTACATGGGTAAGAATTCACAGCAATGAAGGAAAGAAGGTTCTGGTCGGAGAATAAGAGAGTAAACCTAGTATAGAAACTGAGCAAAGCTGGACTACCAGGTGAAGTATATTACCATCTCTATGCATATTTGAAAATTGAGAAAGGCCAAGAAAGGAGGTTAGAGATAGAATTAGGAAAATAGAATACAGACTGTCTATGGGGATATTAAAGTCACCCAAAATGAGATTTTGTAATTCATAAGAGAGGAAAAATGGAAGCCATGCAACTTGGTGAACCAGGAACTGGCAGTGTGAGGTAGATAGTAAAAAGCTGCCACTTGCAGGAGAGTGGGTGAATGGGTGAAAGAAACTGAGGGTGTAGACCTAAAATAAATAAATTTCATATATATATATATATATATATATATATATATATATATATATATAGTACAGACCAAAAGTTTGGACACACCTTCTCATTCAAAGAGTTTTCTGTATTTTCATGACTGTGAAAATTGTAGATTCACACTGAAGGCATCAAAACTATGAATTAACACATGTGGAATTATATACTTAACAAAAAAGTGTGAAACAATTGAAAATATGTCTTATAATCTAGGTTCTTCAAAGTAGCCACCTTTTGCTTTGATTACTGCTTTGCACACTCTTGGCATTCTCTTGATGAGCTTCAAGAGGTAGTCACCTGAATTGGTTTTCACTTCACAGGTGTGCCCTGTCAGGTTTAATAAGTGGGATTTCTTGCCTTATAAATGGGGTTGGGACCATGAGCTGTGTTGGGCAGAAGTCAGGTGGATACACAGCTGATAGTCCTACTGAATAGACTGTTAGAATTTGTATTATGGCAAGAAAAAAGCAGCTAAGTAAAGAAAACGAGTGGCCATCATTACTTTAAGAAATGAAGGTCAGTCAGTCCGAAAAATTGGGAAAACTTTGAAAGTGTACCCAAGTGCAGTCGCAAAAACCATCAAGCGCTACAAAGAAACTGGCTTACATGAGGACCACCCCAGGAAAGGAAGACCAAGAGTCACCTCTGCTGCGGAGGATAAGTTCATCCGAGTCACCAGCCTCAGAAATCACAGGTTAAAAGCAGCTCAGATTAGAGACCAATTCAATGCCACACAGAGTTCTAGCAGCAGACACATCTCTACAACAACTGTTAAGAGGAGACTGTGTGCAGTCACCTCTGCAGCGGAGGATAAGAACACAAGGAATGGATATTAGACCAGTGGAAATCTGTGCTTTGGTCTGATGAGTCTAAATTTGAGATCTTTGGTTCCAACTACCGTGTCTTTGTGCGACGCAGAAAAGGTGAACGGATGGACTCTACATGCCTGGTTCCCACCGTGAAGCATGGAGGAGGAGGTGTGATGGTGTGGGGGTGCTTTCCTGGTGACACTGTTGGGGATTTATTCAAAATTGAAGGCATACTGAACCAGCATGGCTACCACAGCATCTTGCAGCGGCATGCTATTCCATCCGGTTTGCGTTTAGTTGGACCATCGTTTATTTATCAACAGGACAATGACCACAAACACACCTCCAGGCTGTGTAAGGGCTATATGACCAAGAAGGAGAGTGATGGGGTGCTACGCCAGATGACCTGGCCTCCACAGTCACCAGACCTGAACCCAATCGAGATGATTTGGGGTGAGCTGGACTGCAGAGTGAAGGCAAAAGGGCCAACAAGTGCTAAACATCTCTGGGAACTCCTTCAAGACTGTTGGAATACCATTTCAGGTGACTACCTCTTGAAGCTCATCAAGAGAATGCCAAGAGTGTGCAAAGCAGTAATCAAAGCAAAAGGTGGCTACTTTGAAGAACCTAGAATATAAGACATATTTTCAGTTGTTTAACACTTTATTGTTAAGTATATAATTCCACATGTGTTAATTCATTGCCTTCAGTGTGAATCTACAATTTTCATAGTCCTGAAAATACAAAAAAATCTCTGAATGAGAAGGTGTGTCCAAACTTTTGGTCTGTACTGTAGGCACAGGGGAAATGACTTGGAAGGTGAATTTAGGAAAAGGAGTATAGTATGCTTAATCTGCTGCAATATCTGTTCTCAGTCTTGGGGTACGCATATCACCATAAGATATAGCAGCAGTAGATGCAGTGCCAGATTGTTAAATCCAAGTTTTGGGGGGATCCAATAAGATAAGAGATCTCGAAAGAAAGAATGTGTGTGTTTCTGTGTGTTGTTCTATGTGTTAAAATTAGCAGAAGAAGGTGGCCCAGGGTTAGGAGAGATGTCCCTGAAGTTAAAAGCAAAAGAACAGAGAGGGACAGGAGATATTTCAGTGATTTGTTAGAGTATTTTGTTTTACAATACTACCTAAACACTGTTGTGTTGCTGGAATTTGGTGATCGCTGTATTTCCCACATCATGTGGTTTTCTAGATATGGCTGTTACAGCCTTTGGTGCAGGAGCCATCTTTGGGATAAGATTTTTTTTTTATAGCCATAGTCAGTCATGCCTGAGCTGCAGGAACTGATTGATTGTGGTGTTCCAGCAGCATAAGGGCATTTCTGACAGCAATTCACAATCTTTGGGAGGATCAGGCTGACCCACTTGGGAATCACAATAATGGGCTCCAAGGATCCTGTTGCCAGATTTGATTTGGGCAAAAATGGAATGGACCTTAATCGAAAGTGTTCATATTATCCTGAGAAGTTGTGTATGACACTTTGGGATCTCCTAGTAGTCTTTCTAACTGCTTTCAAGCTCTTTAATGCAAAGACAGCATTAGTATTGTTAAAGCGACAGTGACATATATGACTATATGTAAGTGTATGTTTGCTGGTGGTAACAGCCTGCTTAAAAACAGAAGGAAAAACAAAACATTTTAAAAATAATCCTTTATTAGGAACTAGTGTTTAGCGAATTGAAGTATCCAAAGTGGACTTCGATCTGAATTTCAGGGAGAATTCGATTTGCAGCGAGGCCAAATTTCCTCATGCTTCATTGTAACAAATCAATTTTCACTGAAATGGTGACAGAAAAAACAAAACACACTCATCTCAATCATTTGAGCACAATGATTGAATGATTGAAGATCCAGCGTGAAATCTTGTGCGCGGTGATATATGACGCCACCATGCCGGCCAGTGTGATAGCAATAAATTAACTCCTTGGCAGTGATCCAATGGATCACTACAATTTGTATTGACACTTTTTTATAACTTACTTGGATGTTTGACTGTTTGCTGGATTGATATCTCATTATACCCTGAAAACTGTTTTTGCTTTATTTGTGAAATTCAATAGAAAGTGCTTGCCAAAGCCACCCTATATAGCGTTAAGCACATGGCCAATTTGCTACAATAGATGACTCATAAGGGCCAGCCAATGTCCTCCCACAGATAGTACCAGCACATGGCCTCTATAAGTTAAGGCAAACCTATTTAGTTAATCTGAACCTGGCTGGCAGAACTACTTTTGTTTGTTCAAAATCAAAGTCAGCAACTGACTGTAACAGACTATAACTGTAACAAATTATTTGATTGGTTGATATGGAAAACACTTCAAGTGAACTGCAAAATGTAGTTCACAGGCAGTATGTTATAGAGCAGAAGAAGCTGAGCTGATTGCTATACAGTTTTATGGGAAACCATTCAGTAAAACTTGAAATGTATACATTTAAATCTCTGTGCTTTATAACTTCAGTTGTACACAGGGGCTGTCTTATCAGTGATTGAAAACATTCTCTTTGTAAATGTATATACATAGATAGTTTTCAGTCACTGATAGTTGTATACGGTAACCTTCCATCAGTGATTGATAGCATTCCCTGTGTAAGGTTTATTTCACATTTGCGTGAGACATCTCCAGCAGGCTGTTCTGTCACGGAGCAGCCTGCCTGAGATGTCTGGATCCCGCAGTGCTGGACACTGACACACGACAGCGCCATTCATTATAATGGGGACCAGTGGAGATCCTGCCATAACCCAGCAAAGATGCAGAGAATTGGCTAGAAGAAAACAGTTGCTCATAGCATTTTTTTTGTCTGCCCGTTTCTTGCCCTATTTGCCGGGTTGTTACCGGATCTCCGCAGGTCCCCACTATAGTGAATGGGACCGGATAGGTATGTGGCAGCTTCTGGCAATGCGGGGAATACAGAGAGATCTGGCAGGCTTTTCCCTACCAGAACAGCATACTGTACCAGATCTCAAAACGCTAGTGTGAAACTTGATTATGTGTGTATTCAGAGATAGCTGTTAGTCACTGATAGCTGGACTACAGGTGATCCAGAAGTGAAGAATGCTGTGGCACTCAATGTCTTCAGTTAATGCAAAATTTATTCACCAACAGAGCAACGTTTCGACCAGGATTGGTCTTTTTCAAGCACAAGTGTATGTTACCACAGTGACATATATATATATATATATATAATGTGAATACAAAGCAATCAGATACAGGAAGTGACGCAGCTGCTACAAATTGTGTTTGAGTTTCACAAAGTGTTCAGGGACTGGTTGTTCCAGTTCTTGAGATAATATACCGTCTTGTCTTTTAGACAACAATTTGCGGATAGAATACTTATGCTGATTCAGTCTGCTGATTCACCCAGCCGTTTAAAAACAGACTGAATCAGCATAAGTATTCTATCCGCAAATTGTTGTCTAAAAGACAGGACAGAATATTATCTCAAGAACAACCAGTCCCTGAACACTTTGTGAAACTCAAACACAATTTGTCGCAGCTCAGATTCCGGATAATCGATGGCATCCCCCCCCCCTCCCTGAGAAGGGGTGGTGATCGTAAACGCCTGTTAGAAAGACTGGAACTGAAATGGATCTTTGAGCTAGACACTCTAGAGGCAAAAGGCCTGAATAGAGAATTTAAGGTTGGCTCCCTTTTCTAAATAACATTGGACAACATGTGACTTGTTTTTTCTCCCCCCTGGATTTTATGTGATATTTGGAGATGTATATATATATTGTAACGCTAAGCTTTGAACCCGACTAAGTCGAGATGATTATCACTATGTATTGAGGTTACGCACTGTTCTTATGCCCCTTTCGGCCTTCCGCAATTAAGCACAATCCAGCTCTGGGTCTGCCTCCTCACTAAGGATGGGTATTCACATGTTGTTGGTAACATAATAATTTTCTACCTATCATTAGGCCGAAAAACATAGTGTCTGTATTAGTATGAGCTCTACTAGACAATGTATACCAGGTGGTTTGGAAAAAGGGCGAGTGTAATTACGCTCATTTAACCGTGAGGCCATTATACTAAAATCCTCTTCCATAGACCCATTTAGCCAAGGTGCATGGTACCTGCTTTTTGTATGTGTACACGGGGGGACCCCAGATGGGGAAATCTCCCCCATAAAAGGGGTGAGACCTTCCCTGGGTAATAAGTTCCTCCTGTTAAAAATGGTGACATGGGGTTAACATGGTCCGGGATGGGAATCCACAGATCATGGGCCCCCTCTGCCCCAGCTAAGCGTGAGTGTGAATGGATAGCAGGCGTCTCTTGGTCAAACTGAGGGACAGCCAATTGGGTTTCTTACTTTCCAGCCACAGGTATCCACCGAATTGTGGATGTAAAATAAGTAGGTAATTAGTAACCCCTTCCTTTTTTTATATAGCTATACAGAACAGTACAGAAAATGGGGCTTTTGAGGGTAGAAAGTTCCTGTAACCCATGTATACTAACTTAGCTTTGAGGCAGCCTACAGTGGACTGCATACGTTTATTATGTTTCCTGTTGGTCCCCTCCTGAAACTATATGGTTAAATGGTGTAAACTGCGATATAAATACAAAACTAGGGAAGTTTTTGATCCAAAAAGCAGACACTAGGCTGTATGATAATATTATGCTGTATGGTAGTATAATGCTTTCAATAGTATAGAAATTCACTGAAAAATGCACTAAAACAATAGATGCAAACAATATATGGACTAAGCCCTCACTCTATAGATAAAATCTGAGACTCTTAGCCAATACATTTTGATCAAAATACATCTGTGCCCACCTACCCAGCGCCACGGTGGTCTCAGTTCAGGCAGGTCCTACGCTAAACCCAACTATGCGGTTGTGCATCTATGTTTAGGTGCGCAGACCCTGCACATATAGTGTGTTGCTCCTAGTTACCACTATGTGCATCAGCAACCAATGAGAGGAGGAGCACACACACCTATATGTACCACCTTAATCAAGGTCGCCTCTTAGATGCATTAAAACAATAGATGCAAACAATATATGGACTAAGCCCTCACTCTATAGATAAAATCTGAGACTCTTAGCCAATACATTTTGATCAAAATACATCAAGAGGCGACCTTGATTAAGGTGGTACATATAGGTGTGTGTGCTCCTCCTCTCATTGGTTGCTGATGCACATAGAGGTAACTAGGAGCAACACACTATATGTGCAGGGTCTGCGCACCTAAACATAGATGCACAACCGCATAGTTGGGTTTAGCGTAGGACCTGCCTGAACTGAGACCACCGTGGCGCTGGGTAGGTGGGCACAGATGTATTTTGATCAAAATGTATTGGCTAAGAGTCTCAGATTTTATCTATAGAGTGAGGGCTTAGTCCATATATTGTTTGTATTTATTGTTTTAGTGCATTTTTTCCGTGAATTTCTAAATTTAGCCTTGTACATCTGCACATTTTACTATCACATGGTGCAGGATGTTTGTATCTGTTTTTCGTAAATATTTCAATAGTATAGGACACACTATAAGTGCTGCCACAGTTGCTAGAAAGTTGCTGGGCAACAGGACGCTTCAGCGTCTCTAACGTCGGGTACATGGTTAGAATGTACCGTCGCATCTCAGGCCACTTGATAGCCCGTCAAGGCGCACCTGCTGCGTCACTTCCTGTATCGCAGCACTTCCTGTATCACTTACTGTATCATGAGAGCCAGCCAGTTTCCCACTGTTCTAGGACATAAGGATTTATGGTATGTGGTTTTTATATGTCTATATCTTGCACATTATGCTATTATGCGCACAATGATTGGGGTATGATCATAGGGAGGAGCCACCATGGCCCCTATCTGATTACTTTGTAGTCACATTATGTATATATATGTCACTGTGGTAACATACACTTGTGCTTGAAAAAGACCAATCCTGGTCGAAACGTTGCTCTGTTGGTGAATACATTTTGCATTAACTGAAGACATTGAGTGCCAAAGTATTCTTCACTTCTGGATCTACTATGGGGGCCCATCAAGCTGCTGTCACGAGTAGGCTTGCGTCTGGAATCAGACGTTCTGCGCGGCTTTCTAAGTGACATATTTGACAGGCTATTCCCTTTGTTTGGGTGCTGTTCACCACACCCCTTCCCCTCAGCTGTTGCCGCTTGGCAATTAGCTTTCTCCTATTTACCCCTTCCTCTCCCAGTATCCCTTGAGGTTTATATCTTCTGCTTACCTGGTTGAGAGTGGTGTGGATCTCGGCTGAGATCCAGTTGCTGAGTTATCTGTAAAGGAGTGCTTTTCTTCTGCCCCTATATTGGTGCAGCCAGATGTGTCACAACCTTTCATTGTGGAGGTGGACGCATCCGATGTGGGGGTAGGAGCTGTGTTATCACAGGGCCCGTCACCTGGTAAATGGCACCCATGTGCTTTTTTTTCGAAAAAACTCTCTGCGGTGGAGAGAAATTATGATGTGGGTAACAGAGAGTTACTGGCCATTAAGTTGGCTTTTGAGGAATGGCGTCATTGGTTGTAAGGGGCGATTCATCCAATCACGGTATTCACTGATCACAAAAATCTGGCTTACAGATGCGTCCACACTTAACTTATCTCCAAACTCAGAGTGGTGACAGTTTTGTCCTGATAGCAAAACAACATGATATCGCGAGATTGTAACTAAACTCTAAAAAACTGCAATACACGTCACAACCACTGGGCGGTGAGTGCTCCACATTTAGCTGATTGCTCAGCTGCTTTTTCTTTTGTTTAGAGCTGCTGGCCTCAGATGTGAGATATTTATCGGCAGACCAAGCTAAATGTGGTGAGATCTATTGAGAATATTTAATGTGCTAAAGTCAAACACATGAGAAAAAAGGAAAACTAAATAGAGTATCCAAACATTGTGTGTTACCGTCAGCTGGACTGTGTATCTAATCCTATCTTAAGTAATACTGTCTACAGAGTCGTGTATCTAAGCCTATTATGTGTGATACTGTCTGCGTAGCAGTGTATCTAATCCTGTCATGTGTGATACTGTCTACAGTGTCGTGCATCTAAGCCTATTGTGTGATACTGCGTGAAGAGTTGTGTATCTCATCATATCATGTGTAATACTATCTGAAGAGTTGTGTATCTAAACCTGTCATGTGTGATACTGTCTGCTTACCAGTGTATCTAATCCTATCGTATGTGATACTGTCTTCAGGATCGTGTATCTAATCCTATCCTGTGTGATACTGTCTGCCGAGCTGTGTATCTAATCCGATCATATGTAATACTGTCTGCAGAGTTGTGTATCTAAGCCTATCATGTGTGATACTGTCTGCTTAGCTGCGTATCTAATCCTACCTTGTGTGACACTGTCTGCTGAGCTGTGTATCTAATCCTACTTTGTGTGATACTGTCTGCTTAGATGTGTATCTAATCCCACCATGTTTGATACTGTCTGCTGAGCTGTGTATCTAATCCTATGTGTGATACTGTTTGCAGAGTTGTGTATCCAATCCTATCATGTCTGATACTGTTTGCAGAGTTGTGTATCCAATCCTTTCATGTGTGATACTATCTGCAGAGTTGCGTACCTAAGCCTATTGTCTGGTGAACTGTGTATCTAATACTATTCTCGGTGACAGTGTCTGCTAAACTACGTATCTAATCCTATCATGTGTGAAACTGTCTGCTGAGCTGTATATCTAATCATGTCATGTGTGATACTGCCTGTTAAGTTGTGTATCTAATCCTATCTTGTGTGATACTGTCTGCTGAACTGTGTATCTAATCCTATTCTGGGTGACAGTGTCTTCTAAACTACGTATCTAATCCTATCATGTGTGAAACTGTCTGCTGAGCTGTGTATCTAATCCTATCATGTGTGATACTGTCTGCTAAGATGGGTATCTAATCCTATCACGTGTGATACTGTCTGCTGAACTGTGTATATAATCCTATTCTGGGTGACAGTGTCTGCTAAACTGCGTATCTAATCCTATCATGTGTGATACTGTTTGCAGAGTTTCGTATCTAAGCCTATTGTGTATGATACTGCCTGCTAAGTTGT
Organism: Rhinella marina; assembly: GCA_900303285.1. NCBI lineage: Eukaryota > Metazoa > Chordata > Amphibia > Anura > Bufonidae > Rhinella > Rhinella marina. The sequence continues at coordinate 20,312 of ONZH01028252.1, forward strand.
GTATCTAATCCTATAATGTGTGATACTGTTTGCAGAGTTATGTATCCAATTCTATCATGTGTGATACTGTTTGCAGAGTTGTGTATCCAATCCTTTCATGTGTGATACTATCTGCAGAGTTGCATATCTAAGCCAATTGTGTATGATACTGCCTGATAAGTTGTGTATCTAATCCTATCATGTGTGATACTGTCTTCTAAGATGGGTATCTAATCCTATCATGTGTGATACAGTTTGCAGAGTTGTATATCCAATCCTTTCATGTGTGATACTATCTGCAGAGTTGCGTATCTAATCCTATTGTGTATGATACTGCCTGCTTAGTTGTGTATCTAATCCTATCATGTGTGATACTGTCTGCTGAACTGTATATCTAATCCTATTCTGGGTGACAGTGTCTGCTAAACTGCGTATCTAATCCTATCATGTGTGATACTGTTTGCAGAGTTTTGTATCTAATCCTATCATGTGTGATACTGTTTGCTGAACTCTATATCTAATCCTATTCTGGGCGACAGCATCTGCTAAGCTTTGTATCTAATCCTATCATGTGTGATACAGTTTGCAGAGTTGTATATCCAATCCTTTCATGTGTGATACTATCTGCAGAGTTGCGTATCTAATCCTATTGTGTATGATACTGCCTGCTTAGTTGTGTATCTAATCCTATCCTGTGTGATACTGTCTTCTGAACTGTGTATCTATTCCTATCATGTGTGATACTGTCTATGAAGCGATTAGATGTATGTGTATAGAGTGTGATACTGTCTGCTGAGCTGTGTATCTAATTCTATTAGGGGTGATACTCTCTGCTGAACTGTGTATCTAATCCTACCTTGTGTGAGTTTTTTGCTGACCTGTGTATCTAACTCTATTAGGTGTGATACTGTCTTTGAAGCTATTGTTGTATCTTTATAGAGTGTGATACAGATAGAGATAAGGAGCTCTCATTTGTGTAAATACTGTACACTCAGCCACTGCTCAGATAAGAGAGGTGGGGGAGGTGCTCATGTATTTCATTCCCTGTATTTCCCTGTCTTGTGGATGAGGCCTGATTACCAGTTAAGTAAGGCTACTTTCACATTAGCGGCTGCACGGATCTGGCAGGTGAAGGGTGCCGCCGGATCCATGCTGCCACAGGGACATGTGTGGGGCCAGAACCGCGCTCCCTCCCCACACATGTCACACAGTACATATACACACTCAGATATATACACATACAAATACACATCCATACTTACATGCTCCCGGCAGGTCTCCACAGCGCAGAAGGAGCAGGACGGCGCACACATAGGACAATTCCCCACAGCGCCCTCTGCTGGGCGCCGGGTGGAATCGTCCTATGTGTGCGCTGTCCTGCTCCTCCTGCGCTGTGGAGACCTGCCGGGAGCATGTAAGTATGGATGTGTATTTGTATGTGTATATGTCTGTGTATATGTCTGTGTATGTATGTCTGTATGTGTGTGTATGTATGAGTGCAGGTGACGGATCTGTTTACCATTGTGTCACACTGAACGGATCTGTCCCCATTGACTTTCATTGGGGGTCATGACGGATCCGTCTTGGTGCGGATGCCTGGACCGGAGAGCAAACCGTAGCATGCTGCGTTTTGCTCTCCGGTCTGAAGACGGAACAGAATGCTTTTAGGAGCATTCCGTTGTCTTCAGTTCAGTTTTGTCAATGACAATGAATGGGGACAAAACTGGAGCGTTTTATACCGGTATTGAGCCCCTATGACGGAACTCCATACCGGAATTATAAAACGCTAGTGTGAAAGTAGCCTAAGTTATAGAAGCCCATTCATGTTGCTAATGGAAAATATAGCACAAAACATATTTATTGTTTTCAGTCCCTGAGGAGGAGCTTATTTTTAGGGAAAAAAAAAAACCTTTCCACAGAGCACTGGTGCCACTGGTTTTCTCCCCCTTACATTTTTTTAATTATTTTGGCAGACCCAGGTCTGTGGCCCTTTAGAAAAAAATACTAGAGTACTCCTGTTTCAGGGTTTAATTTGAACAAACTTTAATTATGGGTTTAATGCAGAAAATAACAATTGCACCATTTTTATTTACAACATCTCCCAATCCTAATGAATTACCATCGTGCAGCTGTAGTCCAGAACCACAGCATGGATCTAGGGCTGCCCTTTACTCTTCCATGAAAAGCTTTAGTGATACAGAATGTTACATGCCAGTGGTATTGCCTTTCTTTTTTATCACTAATAGAAGGACTTTATACAGACCAATGTAATTGTTGTACAGTTAGGACGTCATCCCAGAACTTAAGTATCCCATCAATCAACTCCTGCTTAGTCCTTGGCCTTATTTTAGACCTTATAAATCTGTAGTGCCAGTATATAATCCTCCTTCCACCTCCCTCCTCATATTACATGAGTTGCCAATAAATATATATTGCCCACCCTGTATTGCCAATGGAGAAGTCCCCCCTGCAAAACAAACAAGAAGAGAACAGGTTCTATATTTTTGGTGGGGCCATGGAGCAGACATTCAGATTCAGGCAGTACATGGTGTTGTCCACATCTTTTTGCCCCCATTGAAATGAATGGGTCCTCAAAAAATGTGGATCGGATGCAGACCAAAAATATGTCATGTGAATGCACTAAGGGTAAATACACAAAGTTTTCTGGATGAGGATTTGAAGCAGACCTGTCTACAGAAACGGATTGGAAAGGAATTAGGCTTCTTTCACATTAGCGTTATTGCTGGATCCGGCAGGGTTCAGAAATAACGCTTCCGTTACTGATAATACAACCGTCTGTATCCGTTATGAACAGATCCAGTTGTATTATCTGTAACATTGCTGGGACTAATCCGTCATTAACTCCATTGAAAGTCAATAGAGGACGGATCCGGTTTCTATTGTGTCAGACAGAACTGATCCGTCCTCATTGACCTGCATTGTGGGTCATGACGTTTTACTCCAGATTCCCAGGATGGAAAGTCAAATACAACATGATGCGGTTTGCTCTCCGGCCTGCGGACGCAACTAAACTGAATGGAATGTATTTTGGAGCGCTCCGTTCTCTTCAGTTCAGTTTTGTCCCCCTTGACAATGAATAGGGACAAAACTGAAGCATTTTTTTCCGGTATTGAGGCCCTATGACGGAACTCAATACGGGAAAACAATAACGCTAGTGTGAAAGCCTTAGAACTATAAAGGAAGGATTTATACTTCTGGCTTTGGCTCCTGGTATATTAGCATTCAGCATTATACTGTAGCTTCTCACAACCGTCCTATCATCTAAATGTCCAGGCCTCATATTTGCTGCTTATGTCAATGGTCCAGTCGCCATTCCCTGTGTCTTTATTACCTGACTATTCACCATTGTATCCTGCTGTTGTTTGATTAGTCCCTGATTAGGGAAATACAGCCCCTCCTCTATTGTTCTAACCTAGAGGTATAAATATAAGCTTTTAGTTCTTCTGAGACATTGGTCTTCATCCAAAATGCAAACTTTCTAAGTGCACAAAATCATATTATACCAGAATTGTAACTAAATATTCAATGCAAACAATGTTTCTGCTTTCCACAACTATCACCCCTATTTTCCTGCACTGCCTAAGGCCCCATTCACACGACCGTATGAATGGGGCCATATCTATCCGCAAAAATGCGGGAATAGATGCGGCCCCATTCACCTCTGTGGTGCTAGCTCCGTGCCGTGGCTCTTTTGTGCGCACGGACAAGTATAGGCATTTTCAATGGGGCCGCACGGCGTGTGTTCCAAGCGCTGCGGAACACACGCCGGGCGGCCCCCGTATATACAAATATACGGTCGTGTGAATGGGGCCTAAAACCCCTGCACCCAGCAAGGAACTTCTTATCTCTCCTTCCATCTGACCTCCTGCCCAGATCTGTTCTGCAATAAAAAACCTTCCTCTCTAGAGGGAATTTTAAGAAAGAGAGAGACAGGAAACCCAGGGAAATGAAATCCGTGCTGCCACAACTCACAATGAATGGGGACAAAACGGAAGCGTTTTTTTCCGGTATTGAGCCCCTATGATGGAACTCAATACCGGAATTTAAAAACGCTAGTGTGAAAATAGCCTTACTTAACTGGTAATCAGGCCTCATCCACAAGACAGGGAAATACAGGGACTGAAATACATGAGCACCTCCCCCACATCTCTTATCTGAGCAGTGGCTGAGTGTACAGTATTTACACAAAGGAGAGCTCCTTATCTCTATCTGTATCACACTCTATAAAGATACAACAATAGCTTCAAGACAGTAATACACCTAATAGAATTAGATACACAGGTCAGCAGAAAACTATCACACAAGGTAGGATTAGATACACAGCTCAGCAGACAGTATCACACCTAATAGAATTAGATACACAGCTCAACAGACAGTATCACACTCTATACACATACATCTAATCGCTTCATAGACAGTATCACACATAATAGGAATAGATACATAGCTCAGAAGACAGTATCACACAAGGTGGGATTAGATACACAGTTCAGCAGACAGTATCACACATGATAGGATTAGATACGCAGTTTAGCAGACAGTATCACACAAGATAGGATTAGATACACAACTTAGCAGGCAGTATCACACATGATATGATTAGATATAAAGCTCAGCAGATAGTATCACACATGAAAGGATTGGATACACAACTCTGCAAACAGTATCACACATGATAGGATTAGATACGTAGTTTAGCAGACACTGTCACCCAGAATAGGATTAGATACACAGTTCAGAAGACAGTATCACACAAGGTAGGATTAGATACGCAGCTAAGCAGACAGTATCACATATGATAGGATTAGATACAAAGCTTAGCAGATGCTGTCACCCAGAATATGATTAGATACAGAGTTCAGCAAACAGTATCACACATGATAGGATTAGATACACAGATACGCAGACAGTATCACACATGATAGGATTAGATACACAACTCTGCAAACAGTATCACACATGATAGGATTAGATACACAGATATGCAGGCAGTATCATACACAATAGGCTGAGATACACAACTCTGCAGATAGTATCACACATGATAGGATTAGATACCCATCTTAGCAGACAGTATCACACATGATATGATTAGATATACAGCTCAGCAGACAGTATCACACATGATAGGATTAGATACCCATCTTAGCAGACAGTATCACACATGATAGGATTAGATACACAGCTCAGCAGACAGTTTCACACATATTAGGATTAGATATGTAGTTTAGCAGACACTGTCACCCAGAATAGGATTAGATACACAGTTCAGCAGACAGTATCACACATGATAGGATTAGATAACCATCTTAGCAGACAGTATCACACATGATAGGATTAGATGAACAGATTGGATAATCATTAAGGAATATTAAATGTCATGGTAAAATTGAGGCATATACTGACACCCTGAATTGTATTATGTACATTTGTAACATGTAATGGGACTGTTAAAATTGTATAATTATCTATGCATAATACTATGGTTGGTGTGTGCTATTTTGCATATAACTAATATAATACTAGACTAGCACTGTATACTGACACAAAGTGTACTGTACCTAACTCATAGCATACGGCATATAGACTTGTGGTAAACAATGGCAGCGGGCAAAATATATGATAATCATTGCACACTAAAAAAAAAAAAAAAAATCCTTCGGAGGGATTTGTTTAATGTACAGTATACAATATATTTTGCTATTTAGGTTAAATGTAAGAAGTGAATACCTTAAATTCAGGTATTAGCTAGTAAAACAATGCGCCACCTGGTGTCTGAAAGTTGTATTACAATTTATCCAATTTAGTTATAACGTCATTTCGTGACACACATCTCAGGACATGTTGAGATAAGTGATCAGTTAAGTGTGGACACATCTGTACCTGGAGTCGGCTAGACGACTTAATCCGAGGCAGGCCAGATGGTCTTTGTTCTTCACCAGATTCAATTTCATTGTCACATACCGTCCTGGGGTTAAGAATGTGAAGGCGGATGCCTTGTTACGTAGTTTTCTCGGGGGTGGTGATTTTGAAGATCCGAGCCCTATATTGTCTGAAGGAGTGGTGATATCCGCTCTTTACCCTGATCTTGAGGCTAAAGTGTTTGAGGCCCAGGGAGATGCGCTGGAGTCTTGCCCTCCTGGGAAGTTGTTTGTTCCTTTTGATTTGCGTCATAAGGTGTTTGAGGAGCATCATTCTTCGGTGCTTGCGGGACACCCTGGGAGTAAATCCACTGTCGACCTCATCTCTCGTAGTTTCTGGTGGCCTGGGCTGCGTAAGTGTGTTGAGGAATATGTGTCAGCCTGTAGTGTCTGCGCACGCTCTAAGGTGACACATACTCGTCCCTCTGGACCCCTACTTCCATTACGCATCCCGTCCAGACCATGGACTCACCTATCCATGGACTTCATTACTGATCTGCCTGAGTCGTCTGGTAAGACAGTTATTCTGGTGGTTGTAGATCGTTTTAGTAAAATGGCGCACTTTATTGCATTACCCGGACTCCCCAATGCTAAAACTCTTGCACAAGTGTTTGTTGACAACATTGTGAAACTTCATGGCATTCCCACTGACGTGGTCTCTGATCGTGGGACTCAGTTTGTGTCCAGATTCTGGAGGGCGTTCTGTACTCGGCTCGGGGTACAACTGTCTTTTTCCTCTGTCTTTCATCCCCAGACGAATGGACAGACTGAGCGTACCAATCGGAATCTAGAGACTTACTTGAGATGTTTTGTCTCTGAGAACCAGGAGGAGTGGTCCTCGTTTTTGTCTCTGGCTGAGTTTGCCATAAATAATCGCAGACAGGACTCCACTGGTAAGTCACCATTTTTTGGTGCATATGGCTTTCACCCGCAGTTTGGCACATTTTCTGGTTCTGATACTTCTGGTATTCCTGAGGAAGAACGTTTTTCGTCATCATTGTCTTCCATATGGCGAAAAATTCAAAATAACTTGATAAATATGGGTAACAAGTACAAACGTGTGGCTGACAGGAGACGCATGAATGGTCCGGACCTAAATGTGGGTGATTCTGTGTGGCTGTCTACTAGGAACATTAAGTTGAAAGTTCCTTCTTGGAAGTTGGGTCCAAGATTTATTGGCCCATATAAGATCACGGCCATTATTAATCCTGTAGCATTTCGTCTTGAACTTCCTCAGGCCCTGAAAATCCATAATGTGTTTCACAGATCTTTGTTGAAGAGGTATGTTGAACCTCTGGAGCCATCTCCCTTGCCACCCGTGCCTGTCTTGGTGGATGGTAATTTGGAATTTCAGATTGTCAAGATCATTGATTCTCGAGTTCTTCGTGGGACCCTTCAATATCTTGTTCATTGGAAGGGTTATGGTCCTGAGGAGAGGTCATGGGTACCGGCATCTGACATGAATGCCAGTCGTTTGGTGAAAGCCTTTCACAGGTGTCATCCTGATAAAGTTGGTCCTGGGTGCCCGGAGGTCACCCGTAAAAGGGGGGTAATGTCACGAGTAGGCTTGCGTCTGCAATCAGACGTTCTGCGCGGCTTTCTAAGTGACATATTTGACAGGCTATTCCCTTTGTTTGGGTGCTGTTCACCACACCCCTTCCCCTCAGCTGTTGCCGCTTGGCAATTAGCTTTCTCCTATTTACCCCTTCCTCTCCCAGTATCCCTTGCGGTTTATATCTTCTGCTTACCTGGTTGAGAGTGGTGTGGATCTCGGCTGAGATCCAGTTGCTGAGTTATCTGCTTAAGTTAAGTTTCTTCTGTTCCTTTTGTTGTTTTCCTTTTGGAGTCTCCTGTTCCTCCTTATGCTTGGAGGAACGGGTTTACTCTCTGGTGTCACTAGACTGCAGGGTTTTCTAGGGTGCATTTAGATTAGGTTCCTGTGTATGAACTTTCCTACAACCCAGGCTTGTTCATACTGGTAGTCAGCCAGGGCCTAGTCTCAGGGTCCCCTGCAGGAGGTGACCGGTTCCCTGGTTTTGTCTGTTCCCATCCCTCATACGCTCGGTGTGGTTTTTCCCCCCACACCAGAGCGTGACAGCTGCGGCCCATCACTGAAGGCACCGTCGCCAAATGGATTATTCGCATGGCAAAAGTAAGGAGTGCTGTCTTTCTATACATGTTATACTGGACTACAGGTGAGTGAAGAGAGCTTCAGATGTTAAATCCAAAATCTCTTTGTTCAAAACTTTGGATTAATATTGGTACCAGTCGGAACTGAAACCGAGTTCGGTTTCAAGTTTTAAAGTGGTTTTTCACTTTAAAAATCAATTACTGAAGTTATTCAATGAAGTCACGTGCGACCTTGCGAATAACTAACTTCAGCTCATCGGAGTCCATACATTTTAATACTAATATTAATCTGAAGTTTTGAACTTCGGATGTAACATCGGAAACTCACTTTGCTCATCACTAAGCTGGAAATTAGGGTGGTCTTACAAGTTGTACGCAATCTTTCCCAACAAAACTATATATATCGTATCAATCTCGTCAGCTCCTTCTTCTCTAAAAGATGCTGCCTGCAAATTGCACTGCATTTCGTGGTGACCGCTTCTCTTTAAAGATTTATCAGAATAGTTTTTTTTATGAATGAGCCACAACGGTTTATTTGAAAGTACTGTAAAAAACAAAAAACAAAATAAAGATTGCTGAAATGTGTAATACACTTGACACATTTGGGACTGCCTGAAAAGTAAATCTACATTTGCTATAAGCCTGCATAGATTTATGTCTAGCTTATTAAAGTAGTATATCTTAAACATGGAAGAGATGACAACTCTATGTCCATGTTACCATGAGCACTTTTTCCATGTAATTTTCAACTTTTAGTATATAATAAAGAATGGCTATGTCAGAGATATTTTCATTATAATATTTCAATGACCATAGGATTAGACAAACATTGGCTTTGGTTCGGTAAATACACTCTGAAGGTTACATTTTAATTTAAGACATCTCAGCAATTGATTTATTGGTAAATGGCCAGATGGCCAAAGATAGAACATCCTATCTCTGAGCAGAATAGGTGACTCCAGGAACATTTAACCAATAAGACCATATTTCATACTGATGTGTCCTGCCTCATTTGTATACAATTACATACCTTTTTACATTTCAGTGATTATATTCACCTACTTGATGAATTCTCCACATGATGGTGGATTTTATTTGAAGATATCCCTTAGTGTGTATCCTGGGGTATGTTGAAGAACTCAAAGTGAATAAACTAGGAATATTTACTACTGCCAATCTGCTATGCAAATCTAGAAAATGAATTGCCATGCATTGGCTTTAGGAATATTGCTAAATTTCATCTCTTAAACTGGTAACAATGGTAATTAGAATTAGGAGGTCAGAGAATAGGCTTGCTTTTACAAGTACCACATTTAAGCATTGCAATATTTATTACAGTTATGAAAAATACTTGATGTAGAAATTAAATTGTGACCAAGGTATCCGAGGCAGCTTTTCCTGGGAGCACTGCATTCCTAGTGCCCAAATGGATCCCCCATGCTGAGATCAGAGGAGTTGTTAATCCCTGTGGTAGCCTCAAACCCGTTTAAGGATCCGAGGCTGCCACAGCTATAGTTCCTATGGAGCTCATGTCACAGGGTTCCATAGGAACTTAGTTAAACTCCCATAGACTGCAATGGGACTTCTTTGCAGTCTGAGGGACAAGCAACAAAAAAGAAAAGAAAAGAAAATTAGAGTTAAAAACTTTTCAAATATAAAAATATAATATATATATATATATATATATATATATATATATATATATATATATATATATATATATAAAAATACAAACCCCTTTTAACCATATTAAAAATAAAAAAACAAGAAATAAAAGAATATTTGCATTTGTATCCCAAAACACCTGTACTGTTAAAATATAAATATATTTATACTGTACTGTAAAAACTGTAACAGAAAATCAAAATTGACGATTTGCTGTTCTTTCATTGCTTCATCCACAAAATTGAATAAAAAGTGATCAAAAAGTCATACACACTCCAAAACGGTATCAATACAAACTGTAGATCGCCCCACAAAAAAATGAGCTCTCAGTTAGCACCATAGATGTAACTGTAAAAAGTGGGGGTCCGAACATGGCAATGCCAAGAAAAAATCAGTTTATGTTTTCAGTTTTTATTTTTAATATTAAAACATAAGAAAACTATAAAATGTGGTATTCTTGTAATCATACTGACCTGGATAATGAAGGTAACAGGTCAGTTTTACTGCATTGGGAACACTGTAAAAACAAAACCCATAAGACTATGGCAGAATGTTTTTTGTTGTTTTTTTTTTACAATCTGACCCCATTTGCATTATTATAGTTTCCCCTACATCATATGCAATATTAAACAGCACAATTAGAAAGTACAAGTTGTCCCACAAAAAAATAAGGTCTATGGAATAAAATATGCCTCCCGGAAGGCAGGATTAAAAATCAAAAAAGGGAAAATTACAGGGTCTTGAGGAGGTTAAAGAGGTTGTCCGAGTTACTTTCTTGTTTTTTGTATTTTTGTTTTTTGTATGTTTAACGAATCTAATGCAAAGGATTTTCAATTCACTTCCTTTATCTGTAGTGACTCCTTTCTCAGATTTCACTGAGGGTCACATGACCTGTGATGTCAGCTTCTCTCCCTGCTCTACTGATGTTTTGTGCACAAGCCTGAGGAGCAGATAAGAGTCTGAACATAAGACGTCACTATGCTGGCCATATCCCCCTTCTTCATGGATTTTTCAGCAAACTTTAACCCTTTCTGTAGCACCCATTCAGGGCTCAAGGCTTTGTTGAGCAGCTGCAAGCAATGAAGAAACACAGGATCTGCTCTGCTCATTCTGCAGACACAGAGGTGACAGACTGGAGGAGATCTGATGAAATCTGCAGAGCATTGCACAAGAACAGGTAGGAGGAAAATCCTGGGTATATCAGCAGTGTCATTGTATAGCTGTGACTTGTAGCCCTACATATACAACATGCTGCTGAGTATCCCAGCGGACAAACATGTCACTCAGGGCAACACTTGTATTCACTCCCTTTGCAGAGCAGGGGGAGGGGCAGAGATTGTTGTTATTGCAGGTAAATAAAGGGCCAGAAGAGAACCAGGGAAATTAGGAAATAGAATTGTTTTTGTCTAAAACCAGTTATATTCTTTTTACATTACTCGGACAAACCTTTTAAATATTATCCAACATACCTAAATAATCCAATGGAAAGAAGTTTAGTTTATGAAACAGAAATGCAAAAACAGAACATTGCAGCGTCTTGAAGAGGTTAAATAGTATCCAGCATACCTTAATAATCCAATGAAAAAGTCTGAACTTTACAGCAAGTCTGGTTTATGCAAAATTTTAAATTACTTTCCCACCTTCTAGTTTGTAGACTACCAATCAATTACTTATGGGCAGCGCACAAAACCAACAAATAAATACTTTCTTATTTTACCATATTGCACAATTTGAAAGGTTAAAGGGTTTCTGTCACCAGATTTTTTTATATGAATCAGGCTGACATTACAGATGTGCCAATGTCACCCGATTCTAACTATGCTGGTTATTTATTACCTAGTGCCCCCGTTTTTCAGTAATTATAACTTGTATTTTATGCTAATTAGCCTCTGAGCAGGGGGGACGTTACCCTTGCTCCTAGAGGCTCCGTTTCTTCTTGAGTGACAGGGCCATGCAGCGTTCATCTCCTCCTGCCGGACCTGTCCTGTGTCCAAATCCCGTGCCTGCACCGCCCCCTTCAGTATTCGGTGAAGGCGTAGTGAGGAAGCCAGCGAGCGCCCTTCACTCACTGCGCCTGCGCCGAATACTGAAGGGGACAGCGCAGGCACGAGATATACACGGAGAACAGGGCCGGCAAGAGGAGACGAACGCTGCTTGCCCTGTCACTCAAGAAGAACTGGTGGAACCAAAGGTGGGCGAACAGAGCCTCTTGGAGCAGGGGTAACGTCACTCCCCTGATCTTAGAGGCTAATTAGCATAAAATACAAGTTATATTTACTGAAAAACGGGGGCACTAGGTAATAAATAACCAACACAGTTAGAATCAGGTGACATTGGCACATCTGTAATGTCAGCCTGATTCATATAAAAAAAATCTGGTGATAGAAACCCTTTAATTTTATACATTATAGGATCTGGAGTAAATTTTTGCAACAAAATGCCTTTTACACAAGAACTTTTGCTAGACTGGTTGGAATAATGATTCTTTATTTACGATTATTCTGCTTTATATGACTGAATCAAAATGGAATCAAACAGTGTAATAACGTGAACTGGTGCTAATGAACTGTAAATATGTCAAATTCTTTCATCTCAAAGTGCAGTCAAGCTTTTGCAGGGCTTCTCATACATATTGGATTCCATGAGCTCAAACATTTTCATTTCTCGTATGAAAATGGATGATTATAAAACACAGGGAAGATATTTTGACATTTATGTCACCCAAGTATAGCAAGCAATAATTTACCCTAAGTTATAATTGCATTATATGAAGTATCAGAGATGTAACTTGAAGCTTAAATTGCCTAATCCCAGTGCAAAAATCTGTAGCAGGGCCCACACTTAGGCCCCATTCACACGTCCGTATTTGTGCACATCCTGGAAAACGGTCAGTTTTTTGCGGATCCGTTGTTCCGCAAAAAACTCAATTTTTCCTTAAAAAACGGAAAGGATGTATCCATATGTCATCCGTTTTTTGCAGATCCGCAAAAGACGGAAGGAGTAATCAAATCTTTTTTTTTTTCTTTTTTTTCTACCCTCCTGGAACGGAATCCGCAAATGCGGATGACATGCGAATGGCTTTCCGCATGTCTTCCGCATTTACGGAAGGTCCCATAGACTTTTATTGGGCTATGGACCGCAAAATCGGAGGAAAAGTAGGACAGGAGGATTTCTGTTTGCGGATCCGCAAAACAGTACGAAGAAATGGATGCGGACAACATACGGTGCAATGTCCGCATTTTTTCGGGACCCATTGAAATGAACGGATCCACATACTATACGCAAATAACGTCCGAATTTGCAGAACGGACGCCGATAGGATACAAATAAAAAATACGGAAGTGTGAATGGAGCCTTACAATGTCTCTTTCAGGCACAAGGACTTGGGTGGAACTGCTACCTCTAGACCCCCTACAGCTACCACCCAAATACAGTTATATACAGATAGTGGAGGAAAAGACATTAAAGAGTAAATACTGTTGTAACTTTCATAAATCAACAGTGCAAACCTAAATATGTAACTTTGTAATATAAATTTTTTTGCAGAAAAAATGCTGGTTTCTTAACTGATCGGACTCTGTCCCTGTCCTCTGCCTTATGTGCCATCAGATTCTCGATTTCCTGGTAAAATCCACCTGTACTGAAGTTGTGATGTAGTTGGGTTATCAGCCTCAGTGAGAGATCACGTTAAAGCTATGGACATAGAAGTGTGGAGAGAAGACAGGGTAATCGGAGGAGCATCTGCAAAGAGGGCCAGAAAGAGACATGGGTGGGCTATCCTGTTTCTGTAATTCAGTTAATTGTAGGAGAGCTACAGAATACAGAGCTACAGTAGCTAGTATTTAGAGATGAGCGAAGTATTCGAAAATTCAATTTGGCTGCTTTGCCCAATTTTACAACAGCAAAAAAAAAAATTACTTTGTCATAAAGCGCATTTCTTGGTAAGCAGTGGGTACAATGACAGGGAATGGCAATTGCGCTGCTCCCCATTATTGTACCACTCAGATGCCGTATTCATAGCTGATTGTGGCATCTGACACATCATATGATCATCCTATGTCACCGCACACAGGATTTATTGTGTGGGATTTTCAGTTAAGATGGCGACTGTCAGCTCTTTGTGCTCAAACAGATGAGATAAGTATGATTTATTTATTTTTTACCTCTATTAACCCCTTCAACCCCGGGCCCGTTTTCATCTTCCTGCCCAGGCCATTTTTTGCAAATCTGACATGTGTCACTTTATGTGGTGATAACTTGTGAACGCTTTTACTTATCCAAGCCATTCTGAGATTGTTTTCTCATCACATATTGTGCTTCACGACAGTAGTAAATTTGTGGCAAAATATTTAATTTTTATTTATTAAAAAATACCAAATTTACCAAAAATTTGGAAAAATTTGCATATTTCCAAATTTTAATTTCTCTACTTTCAAAATACATAGTAATACCTCCAAAAATAGTTATTATTTTACATTCCCCATATGTATACTTTATGTTGGCATCATTTTATAAATGTCATTTTACTTTTTTAGGACGCTAGAAGGCTTAGAAGTTTAGAAGCCATTTTTCAAATTTTCAACAAAATTTCCAAAACCATTTTTTTAAGCACCAATTCAGATATAAAGTGATTTTGAGGGGCTTATGTAATGAAAACCACCCATAAATGATCCCATTTTAGAAACTAGACCCCTCAAATTATAAAAAACTGATGTTACAAACTTTGTTAACCCTTTAGGCCTCTTTCACACGGGCGTCGCGGTTTGAGTCCGGATGCGTTCCGGAAAATCCGCACGCATCCGCACCAATCCGCACGCAATCGCAGTCAGTTTTTACTTCGATTGCGTACGTTCGTTCATTTTTTTCTACGCGGGTGCGAAGCGTTTTAATGCGTTTTTCACGCACGTGATAAAAAACTGAATGCTTACAAACAACATCTCTTAGAAACCATCAGTAAATCGCGCATTGCATCCGTACTTGCAGAATATAGAACATGCTGTGATTTTCATGCAACGGCGAACTGATGCGTGAAAAAAATTCGCCCATGTGAAAAGCCCCATTGAAATGAATGGGTCAGGATCCATTGCGGGTGCAATGCGTTCGCATCACGCATTGCACCTGCACGCAAATCTCGCCGTGTGAAAGGGTCTTAGGTGTTCCACAAGAATTAAGGGAAAATGGAGGTGAAATTTCAAAATGTCACTTTTTTGGTAGATTATTCATGTTAATTTTTTTTTCTTGCAACACAGCAAGGGTCAACAGCAAACTAAACCTCAATATACATTACTCTGATTCTGCAGTTTACAGAAATACCCCATATGTGGTGGTAAACGTCTCTATGGGTTTGTGGCAGTGGTCAGAAGGAAAGGAGCGCCATACGAATTTTGGAGGCAGATTTTGCTAGAATGGTTTTTAGGCACCATTTTGTAATTGAGAGACCCTGACGTACCCCTACAGTGGAAACCCTCAAAAAGTGACCCCATTTTGTAAATTACACCCTTCAAAGAATATATTAAGGGGGCTACTGGCCACTTTAACCCCCTAAGCGTTTTACGGAATTTGGAAACACTTGGCTGTGAAAATAAAAAGTCTCATTTCTTCCAATAAAATGTTGCTTTAGCCCCAAATTTTTCATTTTCACAAAAGGTAACAGGAGAAAAGTACTCCATAATTTGTTCCCCATTTTCTCCTGAATACGGCAACACCCCATAGGTGGTGGTAAACTGCTGTGGAGGCACATGGCAGGACTCCGAACAGAAGGAGCGCCATATGGATTTTGCAGCACAGATTTTGATGGATTGGTTTGCAGGAGCCATTGATTTTTATTTTTTTGAGTTATTGTCTTATGTGGGGGCTCATTTTTTGTGGGATGAGGTGACATTTTAATTGGTACCATTTTGGTGTACATAAGACATTTTGATCACTTTTTGTGAGTCAAGGTGAAAAAAATAGCTGTTTTGGCATAGTATTTTTTTAAAAATTTTTTTACAGCATTCACCTGAGGGGGCAAATCATGTGATATTTTTATAGAGCAGGTTGTTACGGACGCGGTGATACCCAATATGTCTACCATTTTATTTTTGTTAAATTTTACACATTAGATTTATTTTTGAACAGAATAAAATCTTTTTTTTTTTGTGTTGCCATATTCTGAGAGCCATATTTTTTTTAAAATTTTTCTGGCGATTGTCTCAGGTAGGGTCTCATTTTTTGCGGGACAAGATGACGGTTTGATTGGTACCATTTTGGGTTAAATACGCCTTTTGATCGCCTGCTATTACACTTTTTGTGAGGGAAGGTGACCAAAAAATGGATGTTTTGGATTTTTTTTTTACTGCATTCAGCTGGTGGGGTGGATGATGTGATCTTTTTATAGAACCTGTCGATACGGACGCGGCGATACCTAACATGTCTACTTTTCTTTTTTTCCCCTTATTTTTACAATTTTTTTTAACTTTATTTTGGGAAAAGTGCGCTTTTTCTTTCTTACTTGAAACTTTTATTTTTTGTAAAACTTTATTTTTTTCACTTTTTCCCCCACTTTTTTCACTTCTAGGGGTCTGATTTCCTTTACAATGCATTACAATACTTCTGCATTGTAATGCATTGGCTGTAAGTGTATTACCAGTGTAATACACTTACAGCCTGCTTCCTGTGAGATCCAGGGGGCTGGATCTCACAGGCTCACAGGGATGGCAGCCACGATGCCTAAGGAATGCATCGGGTTTCCATCCAAGCCATCGGGTCCCCGTCAAAGCAGCGGGGACCCGATGGACTCTCCTTCATACCGCCCGCATCACATGTGCCGCGCGGTCAGCACTGACCGCGGCAGATCGAGGGTTAATACGCCCGCATCAGTGTTTTCACCGATGCGGGCGTACGCAGCAGGGTTCCGGCTACTCTGGAACAGCCAGACCCCTGCAGCTGATCAGGCGGGCGCAGCTCCTGCACCCGCCCGATCAGCGCGCCTTAGTACTACGACGCTGGGCGCAAGTCCCTTCCCGTAGCGTACGGTGCTGGTTGGGAAGTGGTTAAGGAAAAATAGCTTTGCGGTGAATCAAATTTTCCCTGAAACTTGGATCGAAGTCCATTTTGTGGACTTTGATTTGCTCAACACTACTAGTAATTCTAGAGAGGGAATGTCGTCTATCAGACATTTATGGCATATCGTGTGGATATACTATAACTGTGTGAGATACGAATACCTCTTCAAGTTCAATCAATGGCATAACCCCCAAAAAATCCAATCTCAGTACTTTTCATATAACCAATTTGCCAGGTGCTGAATATAAAATAGATTGGGTATGTGAAATTTTGCTTACCTGATGTAATTGTGCTGATTAGAGGTTCAACTCTGCTTAAAACATAAGGCTTATTGGCTGCTTCAACACATTGCCAAGGTTGCTTCCCAGGCCCAGAGAGACCACTTCAAGATAGAAATAATCAGCAAAAAAAAAAAAAGGATCTAGGAAGTTTATCCAGTCTTCAATCCTCAATAATAGCCTTTCTTTTTGAAAATGCTTCATACTCAATGCTCTATACCAGTGATGGCTAACCTCTGACACTCCAGCTGTGGTGAAAATACGACTCCCAGCATGCTCCATTCATTTCTATGAAGTTCTGAGAACACCCAAGCAAGTGCAAATCTTGGGAGTCGTAGTTTTACCACAGCTTGAGTCTCAGAGGTTAGTCATCACAGATCTGTGCTATGAATCCCAGTTAACGCAAAGGAGGGCAAAAATAACCCTTCAATTACATTATCTGTATTGCAGTTGTGTTTGTTGTGGGTACAGAATTCTGTTTGCTGTTTTGGTTTGATTTTCTACAGTCTTGTTGGACTTAGCAGTTCAGGGTCAGTTTCTACTAGGTTTTATTTCTTTTAGCTATTGTATGGTAAATTTGTCACTCTCCACCCAAAAATGCCACCTGTCGCTCTTCCATTGCCGGACTCCATTTTTTAATCCAGTGATATCTTTATCTTGTTGGTGAGTTTATTATTTTGTATTTTTTGTCCGTTAATTTGTTATGTCCTTTATATATCTTTTCTGTTGATAGTTTCAATGTTATGCAATTTTGCTCAGTCTTTTCTTGCAAACAACTGACAATTCCACAGGTGCAGATCCTTGGATCAACATTATACATTGATATCATTGACTCATATACCGCATTAGGTTTCTCAAGGAAAATGCAGTATCTAGCCCTTCCTTAAGCTATTCACTATTTTAACCATTGCCAAATCCAGTAGGATTATGCTCCATAACTATCATTTTCAATGGTAAAGTAATAGTTTCTGAATGAATTACGATTGCTACGCAGTGACCATTTTACATAATTGACATTATAATTGACCTTGTAGTGGTCAAAAGTAGTGTTGAGCGAACCCGAACTGTAAAGTTCGGGTCCGTACCGAACTTTGTGGGTTCTGGCACCCGGACCCAAACTTTTTTTAAAAGCAGCCAATCAACAAGCTTTTAAGCTGTGGGCACTTAGAAGCCATCACAGCCATGCCTAGTAATGGCATGGCTGTGATTGGCCGGTGCATCATGTGACCCAGCCTCTATGTAAGCTGGATCACATGTAGCACTGCCCATCAGCTCTGAGTAGTGCAGGGAAAGGAAGCAGGCAGCTGAAGTGAGGGAAAGTGTTAGGAATCTGGCTATTTATTCTGTAGGTAACCTACAGTATATATAGTGATTATTTGTGGGTGCAATGCATCATCTTTGTACCCCTGACACAGAAATTCAATAAGTAATCTGGCGGTTAATTCTGTGGGTGACCTATAGTGATTTTTTTGTTGGTACAATGCACCATTTTTGTACCCCTGATACAAAAATATAATAGTTAATCCGTCTGTTAATCCGGTGGGTGACATATTCACGTTTTTACTAAGAGATTACACCTGTACTGCATACGTGGAAGGGAAATTAATACAGTTAATCCGTCTGCTAGTCCGGCAGGTGACATATTAATATTTTTGCTAAGACATACAGCTGTACTGCATACATGACAGGGAAATTAATACAGTTAATCCATCTGCTAGTCCGGCAGGTGACATATTCATATTTTTGCTAAGACAAATAGCTGTACTGCATTCGTGACAGGGAAATTAATACAGTTAATCCATCTGCTAGTCCGGCAGGTGACATATTCATATTTTTGCTAAAACATACAGCTGTACTACATACGTGGCAGGGAAATTAATATAGTTAATCCGTCTGCTAGTCCGGCAGGTGACATATTCATATTTTTGCTACGACAAATAGCTGTACTGCATTCGTGACAGGGAAATTAATACAGTTAATCCATCTGCTAGTCCGGCAGGTGACATATTCATATTTTTGCTAAAACATACAGCTGTACTACATACGTGACAGGGAAATTAATATAGTTAATCCGTCTGCTAGTCCGGCAGGTGACATATTAACATTTTTGCTAAGACATACATTTGTGCTGCATACATGACAGGGAAATTAATACAGTTAATCCGTCTGCTAGTCCGGCAGGTGACATTCATATTTTTGCTAAGACATACAGCTGTACTGCATACGTGACAAGGAAATTAATATAGTTAATCCGTCTGCTAGTCCGGCAGGGGAAATATTCATATTTTTGATAAGACATACAGCTGTACAGCATACGTGACAGGGAAATTAATATAGTTAATCCGTCTGCTAGTCCGGCAGGTGACATATTCATATTTTTGCTAAGACAAATAGCTGTACTGCATTCGTGACAGGGAAATTAATACAGTTAATCCATCTGCTAGTCCGGCAGGTGACATATTCATATTTTTGCTAAAACATACAGCTGTACTACATACGTGACAGGGAAATTAATATAGTTAATCCGTCTGCTAGTCCGGCAGGTGACATATTCATATTTTTGCTAAGACATACACTTGTACTGCATTCGTGACAGGGAAATTAATACAGTTAATCCATCTGCTAGTCTGACAGGTGACATATTCATATTTTTGCTAAAACATATAGCTGTACTGCATTCGTGACAGGGAAATTAATACAGTTAATCCATCTGCTAGTCCGGCAGGTGACATATTCATATTTTTGCTAAAACATACAGCTGTACTACATACATGACAGGGAAATTAATATAGTTAATCCGTCTGCTAGTCCGGCAGGTGACATATCCTAATTTTTGCTAAGACATACACTTGTACTGCATACATGACAGGGAAATTAATACAGTTAATCCGTCTGCTAGTCTGGCAGGTGACATATTCATATTTTTGCTAAAACATACAGCTGTACTGCATACGTGACAGGGAAATTAATATAGTTAATCCGTCTGCTAGTCCGGCAGGGGAAATATTCAAATTTTTGCTAAGACATACAGCTGTACAGCATATGTGACAGGGAAATTAATATAGTTAATCCATCTGCTAGTCCGGCAGGTGACATATTCATATTTTTGCTAAAACATACACCTGTATTGCATGCATGACAAGGAAATTAATACAGTTAATCCGTCTGCTAGTCCGGCAGGTGACATATTAACATTTTTGCTAAGACATACACTTGTACTGCATATGTGACAGGGAAATTAATACAGTTAATCCGTCTGCTAGTACGGCAGGGGACATATTAACATTTTTGCTAAGACATACACTTGTACTGCATACGTGACAGAGAAATTAATACAGTTAATCTGTCTGCTAGTCCGGCAAGTGACATTCATATTTTTGCTAAAACATACAGCTGTACTGCATACGTGACAGGTAAATTAATACAGTTAATCCGTCTGCTAGTCCGGCAGGTGACATAGTCATATTTTTGCTACGACAAATAGCTGTACTGCATACGTGACAGGGAAAGTGATATAGTTATTACATCTGCTAGTCCGGCATGGGACTTTTTTATATTTTTTCTAAGACATACACCTGTACTGCATACGTGACAGGGAAATTTATATAGTTAATCCGTATGCTAGTCCGGCAGGTGACATATTAACATTTTTGCTAAGACATACAACTTTACTGCATACGTGACAGGGAAATTAATATAGTTAATCCGTCTGCTAGTCCGGCAGGTGACATATTCATACTTTTGCTAAGACATACAGCTGTGACAAGGAAATTCATATAGTTAATCTGACTGTTCGTTCGGCTGGTGACATGCTCCCATTTTTGGTTGGAGGTACACCTGCACTGCATACGTGACAGGTAAATTAATAAAGTTAATCTGTGTGTTAGTTCGGTGGGTGACCTCAAAGAATGAGGAGAGTATCAAATAAGGGACTTGGCCCTGGTCATGGTGCTGCTGGTACTGGTGGAGCTCCTGTTGCAGGGAGAGGACGTGGTCTATCTGTGCCAGCTACACGCCCAAATGAAACATCTTACTCAGGTGGATGCAGGCGACAGGACGTTCAGCGTCATTTTGTAGGCCCAAATACCGGTGTACGAATGGTGAGGCCAGAACAAGTAGAGGCAGTAGTAGAATGGATGGCTGACAGTGCCTCCAGTTCCTTCACATTGTCTCCCACCCGGTCCCCTGCTGAAAGCGCAGAGTTGGCACCTGCAGCCCATGGGCATCTGTCTTTCACCTCACCCCCTTGCAAGTCAGCCAAGCAGTCTGAGCTCCAAGTCATGCAGCAGTCTCTTATGCTTTTTGATGACTCTGCTGGTGGGGTTTCCATGCGCCATCCACCTAGCCCTGCCCCAGAAGTGGAAGAGACTGAGTGCACTGATGCCCAACCACTTATGTTTCAGGATGTGGAATGGGAGGACCAACGCAGCACATCTCTGATGATGACAAAACACAGGTGCCAACTGCTGCAGCTTTCTGCGGTGTGTAGACCGGCAAGGAGGGCAGGGTTGAAGAGTTTGTGGAAGATGATGTGGAGGATGATGAGGTCCTAGACCCCACATGGAATCATGGTCATGCGAGTGACATGTGCGGTTCTGTGGAAGAAGTGGTGGTCACACAGCGCCAGCCGCACAGCAAAAGAAGGAGCAGGGTGCAAAGGAGAGTGGCCGTCCCCTATCCAGTACGCTTGCTATTGCCCACTGCACCCAGGAAATGAGCACTCCAAAGCCAGCTCCAAGGAGTTCCCTGGGGTGGCAATTCTTCAGACAATGCGCTGATGACAAGACATGAGTGGTTTGCACACTATGCAATCAGAGCTTAAAGCAAGGTATAAATGTTCTAAGTGGAGTACAGTGGAGTACACACCTGAAAAACCACAAAAGATCTCAGGCTCCTCTTGCTCCCTCTTCTGCTGTGGTCTCCGCCTCTTCCTACCCCTCTGTAGTCACAGTGGCACCTTCCTAGTGACAGAGGATGTGGCAGCAACACCACCACCTCCACCACCGTCACCAAGCATGTTCACACTGTCCCATGGAAGCTTTCAGCTGTCCATCCCCCAAATACTAGAGAGAAAGAGAAAGCACCCCCCCTTTGAAATGCTGTCATTCAGTCTGGTGGAGACAAACAGTTTTAAAAACCTCATGGCTGTGGCTGTCCATCAGTACGTGATTCCCAGCCACCATTACTTTTCCAGGCGAGCTATCCCTGCCCTGCACGAACAAGTGGTGGACAAAATCAGGTGTGCACTGCGCAACGCCATCTGTGGCAATGTCCACATAACTACTGATACGTGGACCTGTAAACACGGGCAGGGACATTATATCTCCCTGAATGCACACTGGGTAAATACAGTGGCAGCTGGGCCTGAGGCGGATAGCAGTTTGGCGCATGTCCTACCACCACCGAGGATTGCAGGACATTTCTGGTTGCCCCCTGTTGCCTCCTCCTCCTACTCCGCCTCCTCCTCTACCGCCTCCTCATCCGGTCAGCGTAACACCTTCACCACCAACTTCAGCACAGCCAGGGGTAAACGACAGCAGGCTGTTTTGAAACTCATCTGTTTGGGGGAAAAACCCCACACTGCACAGGAGCTGTGGACGGGCAAGGAACAACAGACCGATGAGTGGTTGGTGCCTCTGAGCCTCAAGCCGAGCCTGGTGGTGTGCGATAATGGGCGAAATCTCGTAGCAGCTCTGGGGCTAGCCCGTTTGATGCACGTCCCTTGCCTGGTGCATGTGCTGAATTTGGTTGTGCAGAGGTTCCTGAAAAATTACCCTGATATCTCAGAGCTGCTGGAGAAAGTGCGGGCCGTCTGTGCTCACTTTCAGCGGTCTCACCCTGCTGCTGCTTGCCTGTCTGCGCTGTAGCGTAACTTCGGCCTTCCCGCTCACCGCCTCATATGCGACGTACCCACAAGGTGGAATTTCACCTTGCACATGCTGGAGAGACTGTGCGAGCAGCAGCAGGCAATAGTGGAGTTTCAGCTGCAGCATGCATGGGTGAGTCGCTCTGCAGAACAGCACCACTTCACCACCAACGAGTGGGCTTCCATGCGGGACATGTGTACCGTGTTGCGCTGTTTCGAGTACTCCACCAACATGGCCAGTGCCGATGACTCAGTCCTCAGCATGACTATCCCACTTCTATGTCTCCTTGAAAAAACGCTTCAAGTGATGATGGAAGAGGATGTGGCACAGGAGGAAGATGAGGAGGGAGAGGGATCATTTCCACGGTTATCAGGCCAGTCTTTCACAAGTGGCTTGGAGGGTGGGTTCCAGCATCAAAAAGGCCGGGTACACAACTGTCTAGCCAGGGCACAGTTCTGCAGGATGAGGAGGATAATGAGGAGGAGGAACTGTGTTCACAGCAGGGCAGCAACCAAAGCAGCTCATGGGCATCAATGGAGCGCAGCTGGGGGGATACAGAGGACACAGACGATACACCTCCCACAGAGGACGGCTTGTCATTGCCTCTGGGCAGCCTGGCACACATGAGCGACTACATGCTGCAATGCCTGCGCAACGACCGCCGAGTAGCCCATATTCTAACCACTGCTGATTACTGGGTGGCCACCCTGCTGGATCCCTGTTACAAGGACAACATGCTGTCCTTAATTCCATCATTGGAGCGTGATCGGAAGTTGCGTGAGTACATGCGCACGTTGGTAGATGCGCTGCTGAGGGCATTCACACCAGACAGTGGGGGCTCAGTGGAAGCACCAGGCAAAGGCAGAGGAGGAGGAAGTTGCCAACGCAGCAGGGGCACTGTCAGCACCTCAGAAGGGAGGTTTGTAACGGTAACCTTGTCGCACTCTGCTCACTTATGCACGGAGTAGGGTTCCCACCCCCGTATATGTTTCAACAAAGAGACTCCAGCTTGTTTGTGAAGATTAGATAAGTGTTTATTTGAAGATATTACGGCACAACATATGTAACGTTTCGGCCGTACTGGCCTTCTTCAGACTGTAGCCAAAATAAGAATATACAAAACATATTTCAGTGTCAAGAAAACAGATGACATCAATTCACATAGTTATCAAGGTAACCTATCTGTGTGGCTATAAGGTATGTCCATTCAAAAAATTACTCCATTTTAGAACGGGATCGACAGAAAGTACATGCAGTCACTAAGTAAAGTAAATATCTAGAGTGATATCCATCACTGGAGATTTAGGTGTTGCCAGGGTTATAACATGAAGGTCAAGAACCATAGCTGCATTGTTGTCATTGTTTGATTTACCATAGAAGATATCTCTCAAGTGTATTCCAGGATACCGCCATGGTATCTATACATGTATGTTCAGGAATATTGTTATGGTATTATCACATTGAGTTAGCCCCATTTTTAAGTCATATGGTAGATAAGAATGGAAAAAGAGCTACATCACCAATCGCCTGCTGGCGTCCTCGGACTCTCTTACCTAATGCCGCAGAGGTAACAGGAGAGATGGAAAGCAGTGCTGGGTGGAGGCGCAGCATCGCTGCCACTGAGGAATAGCGCACTTATCTGGTCCAAGGAAGTGAAGAGTTTATGAAGCATACGTTGCCTCGTAGAGAGAGGCGGGCGCGCCTCCCCCGGAAGTGAGCCGGGCGGTGGAACGCAGGAATATGTAGTCCTGCATACCAAACGCCAGAGACAGGAAATGCAGCCATGTGGAATGCAATTGGGAGGGTTAGCATGGCCGAAATGTGGAAAAGCTTTGTCAGTACGCCACAACAACCAGCACCACCAGCTGATACGGAATGTCTTAGCAGGAGACAGCATTTCAGCAACATGGTGGAACAGTATGTGTGCACATGCCTACACGTACTGACTGATGGGTCTTCCCCCTTCAACTTCTTGGTCTTCAAATTGGGCACATGGCCTGGGCTCGCCTTGTACGCCTTGAAGTTGCTGGACTGCCCTGCAGCAAGTGTATTGTCCGAACGTGTGTTTAGCACGGCAGGGGGGTAATCACAGACAAGCTCAGCCGCCTGTCCACAGCCAACGTGGACAAGCTCACGTTCATTAAAATGAACCAGGCATAGATCCCACAGGACTTGTCCGTACCTTGTGCTGAGTAGACAAGTATACTGGCCGTACCCAGTCATTGTTATACTCCAGGGCACTTTATCTTTGCATTCTCTTTTCTATTTCCCTGTTTTGGGGTTTTGGGGTCCATCACCGCTTCCACCTACACCGCCACCTCCACTGCCTCCTCAACCTCCTACTCCACTTTGACCTCCGTCTCCTACTTCAAGATTATTATTTTTAATTTTTTTCTATTCTATGTTATTTTAAGTCATTTACCTATCCACATTTATTTGCAGGGCAACTGTCCTGCTCTTATTCCCATTTTGCAGCACTCTAGCCCTTACTACGACTAATTTGCAGCCATCTTAGTACACCAAAGTTCAGGTCCCCATTGATTTCAATGGGGTTCGGGTCCGGGTCCCGAACCCGAACTTTGACCTGAAGTTCGGCCGAACCCGGCGAACCTGAACTTCCACGGGTTCGCTCATCCCTAGTCAAAATATTTGAGACTGACAGAAATTTTGGTTTTGATAAAGTTTGCTGCTTCAATTTTTTATGATGCCAATTTGCATTATCTCAACATTGTTATGAAGAGTGTGGGGTTGGTGTTTATATACATAATAGATTGAATATAGAAATTACAAAGAGCCAGATAGATAAAGAGGGGAGATATATCTTTTTATATGGTAAATCGCATAGAATTAATTCAGTGCTCGCCTTTGTCTATAACCCACCCACTTTTTTCTCACGGGTGTTGTCATTTTTGTTTGAGTTTATGGAGTCTGTACCACAATGTCCTCTGATATGTATGGGAGATTTTAACGAAGTAATGAGTGAAAGCCTGGATAGAGTTAGTATGGTACGTAAAACTGCCATGTATAGAACGGTTATGACGCCTTTGTTTAAAATATCTCAAGAGATGGCATTAATGGATGTATGGAGATGCTTATATGGTGAGAAGAAAATATATTCTTGTTTTGCTGGTTTGGGTAATCTTAGGTCTAGGATTGACTTGGCATTGGTCAATAGAGAATTTATGTATTGGATTGCTAAAATGGAATATGAGATACATAATATTTCTGATCATTCTCCGGTTATGATATATTTACATGAATTAAATAATAATAATAATAATAATAATAATAAATTCAAAAGAAAGTATTTTAGATTAAATTCACATTGGCTAACGCTAATAAAGGATTCAGACCTACTCTCTGACATCAAGGAATTTTGGCTGAGAAATAAAGGTACTGCTCAGATCCAGAATGTTTGGGACTCTTTAAAAGCATATTTACGAGGTTTATTAATTCATAAAATACAGAAATGTCGCGTTTAAGAAAGATGAGTTATTATGTAAAGAAA
The DNA here is from genome assembly GCA_900303285.1 of Rhinella marina. Taxonomy (NCBI): domain Eukaryota; kingdom Metazoa; phylum Chordata; class Amphibia; order Anura; family Bufonidae; genus Rhinella; species Rhinella marina. The sequence goes on from ONZH01028252.1 coordinate 46,725, forward strand.
ATATAAGTATATTAGAAAGTCAATTAGAGATGCAAACTACAGATGCAGTACAAGCCATATTAGAACAGGCCCACGAAGAATACAGAAAAATTATGGTAAACAAGGCTCAGCAAACAATGTTCTTTAATGGACAGAGAAGATTTGTCCAAACCGGCAAAACTAGTAAATATTTATCCGATATTATATGGAATCAGTCACATAATAATCAAATACTTAAGATTCAGACAAAAACTGGCATTTATACGCGAGACCAACAAATAATTTGTGATGAGTTTGTTCATTATTACACGGATTTATATAGATCCGAAATACTAAAGAGAGATGAAGAGATAGAGTCCTATTTAAATAGGCTTAAAATACCAATGATCAGCGATGTCAAAAGGAACAAATTAAATGCCCCAATAACATCTATAGAATTAGAGGCAGCCCTGAGTAGTATAAATACATCTCCTGGGCTGGATGGTTTCCCATTTGAATAATATAGGAAGTTCGGGAAAGCTCTAATTCCCATGCTGCATGAAGTCCTGGAGGAAACTGAGAGATCTGAGTGGCTTCCGATATCCTTTACGGAAGCCATGATTACTTTAATACATAAAAAAGGGAAAGATCCACATCTAGTTGAATCCTATAGACCGATATCGTTACTCAATACGGATTGTAAAATATTTATTATCGAATAGATTAATAAGTTATTATCGAATAGATTAAAAAAGATAATTAGTGATCTGATACATCCTGATTAGAATATATAATAAGCGAATATATTATATTATAATATAAGCGAATATATTTGTAAAGATTTGTTATCCGCACGGATATTTGCGTATTCGTAAGTATTCGTTACTCGGCCGAGTAGCGTGTGAAATTCTGTTTTTTTTTAAAACTCCTCCCTGCATGTTTAGCGCCTATTTCTTAGCCAATAAACATGCAGGGAAGCCTGGGGGACCTCCTGCCATGACCTACTACCTTTTCTTCGTGTCTAGGAGTGATTGGCTGCCTGCATCAGGTAACGTGCTATTATATATATGCGTACGCCAGGGGCTCGGATCACACACCTTGTGGTTTTAGGAGAGGGAAAAAGTGTGCGTGTGATAGGGATAGCGAAAGCGTACGATATAGGAGAATATTTGTTTCTGTTTGGCAGGAAACTGCATTTGTGAAATCTGAGTTGATCTAAACATAAGTGAGAAATCCTGACACACATGACTATTAACTTCTATTAGATAATAATCACCCAGCTTTCTTAGAGTCCTGATCAACAAGTTGTCATTCAAAAATCTCAGAAAGTTGAGTGACAGCTTCTCTATGCTTGCAAGTGGTAATGGTTTCACTGTCTTGAATTCATATGGAACAGAGTATAGAGTAAATTATACATAGCAATAGCGTACGCTTTATCGGACAAGGTCCTGTCGCTCCTTGCACTGTCTCTGCCTCTGGTGTTCCCTATCCATTTCCGTGGTGTTTCCATCACTTTCAGAGGTTTTCAGGTGTTTAGGCAACCTTGCCTGAGAAGAACTTGGGTCCCCTGCAAAAATGCTCGTATCTCCCATTGACTTCAATAGGGTTCGTTATCCGGTACAAATATACGAACTTTTGGAAAAGTTCGTACCGAGCACACAAGCATTTTAATATTCGCTCATTTCTAATCCTGATCAATGTGGGTTTATACCCAAAAGAAACTCTAAGATGAATATAAGACGTGCTGTAATAAATATAGAGACTGGCGAGGGTTTGGACCGCTCCATTCTGTCATTGGACGCGACAAAGGCATTTTACAGAGTGGAGTGGCCCTTTTTGTGGGCCGTTATGAGTAAAATAAATTTGGGCGATAAATATATTAAATGGGTACAACTACTTTATTTGGAACCTAGCTCATGTATTAAAATAAATGGAGAAATCACTAGAAATTTTAATTTGTCTCGTGGAACCAGACAAGGGTGTCCATTGTCTCCAATACTGTTTTCGATAATTTGGAACCATTGGCGATCCAGCTCCGTGTTGACATGGATATTCGGGGTTTTGGTGTACATGGAGACAGGGATAAAATTAGCTTGTACGCTGAAGATATTTTATTGTTCATTAAAATCGAGCACCCCGATGTTTGGGTGCTCCGGTGCTCTGGCCAAACACTAGGTGGTGCTCGAGTGCTCGGCCGAGCACCCGAGTATAATGGAAGTCAATGGGAGAAGATCAGGCACCCCCTAGATAACTTCGATTTTACAGGAAATATTGTTGGGAAACATAGATTTACTTGTAAGTTAAGCGCAAGTGCTGCCAAAAATTACACGGATGAGGCACTCCTATACAACCGGTATATCATATAAAGGAGGGCCTCATTCACATTGTGGTATAATTGTGGGACTCCGACACTCAGAAAGCCTATGCACTAAGGGAAAGGGCTGCCAAAAATTACAATGATCAGGCACTCCAATACACCCTTTATTACACATAAAGGAGCGCATCAGACACCCGTGAAAAATTATGATTGATGGCCTGCTGCTGACACTCAAAAAAAATAGGGGTGACATGCTGCTGCTGCGCAGATCGTCCCAAAAATTTAAGAGTGACACTCTGCTGCCGAGCTGACCGTAAAAAAATATAAGGGACACATGCGGCTGCCGAGCTGACCGCCAAAAAAATTTAAGGGACACATGCTGCTGCCACAGCACCGCTATGAGTCGCTGACGACTGTTTCTTTTTTCGCTATCCGCCGCGGGAGGCCGGGTCCTGAACGCTGCGCTAGGACATTGAAGTGGATGTGCTGGCTGATGGTTCCTGCGAAGGTCCAGGTGCAGGGCGGGAGGCATCTGGGCCTGCGTCTTGGACAGCAGGTAACAGAGGGGAAGAGGAGGCAGTGGTGTGACCTGTAGAGACAGATCGTGGACCCAGGCGTTCGGCCCACCTTTTAGGGTGTTTTGCTGACATGTGGCGGATCATGCTGGTGGTGGTCAGGTTGCTGGTGTTTACATCCCTGCTCATCTTGGTACGGCACAGGTTACAAATTACAATACGTTTATCGTCAGCACTTTCCTCAAAAAACCGCCAGACTGTGGAACACCTAACCTTTGGCAAGGGAGCTTGCCGTAAGGGGCTGCTCCGGGGAACAGTTGAGGGCCTGGTTGGCATTGCCTGCCTTCTACCTTTTGCCACCCCACTGCCTCTTCCAGCCTGTTGCGTTGCTGCGGATCCCTCCCCCTCTATACTGCTGTCCTCACTTGGCTTGCCCCCTTCCCAGGTTGGGTCAGCTATTTCATCGTCCACCACCTCCTCTTCCACATCCTCACTCTGGTCCTCCTCCTGACATGGTGAACTAACAAGAACCTGACTTAACTGCATCTCATCCTCATCCACAACCTCTTGAGACACTAATTGCCCTTGACTTATTGGCAACTGTGTCTCATCATCATCATGCACCTTGTGAGACGCTAGTTGCCGGTTCCCACCGTCATCTTCTTCAGACTGTGTTTGCTCAATAGGTTGGGAATCAGGGCACAATATCTCCTCATATCCCACTTCAAGCGGCCTTGGCGAGAGGCCCGAGCCAAGGAACGGTGATGAAAAAAGCTCCTCGGAATATCCGAATGTGGGATTAGTTCTTTGCCCAGACTCTGCATGGTGGGAGGAAGGAGGATCAGGGTGAGGATGCGGTTGTCCAGACTCTTGGCTACTGAGACTCGACTTTGTGGAAGAGGGGGTGGTGCTGAACCGAGCATTATCAGCTGAAATCCAACCGACTACCTGCTCGCACTGGTGTAGCGACAAGAATTGTCTCTTGCGCCGCCCTGCAAACTGTGACGTGAAGCTAGGAGTTTTGGATGACTTTGTTTCTTGGGCTCTGCCAGCAGGTCCAGTTTCACTGCTCCCAGAGCCATGCCCTCTGCGTTCACCATCAGCAGCACGCCCACTTCCCCGTCCCTTAGTGCTCGCCTTGTGTATATTGTATAGTATATATGCAACTTGGTCACAACTACAGTACTGCAGATTTTTATTAACTGTATGATCAGAAAAATGTAAACGAATGTCCAATATTCTGAATGCGCAAACGTTATAGAGCAGCCGCAAATGAGGAACTGCGACCTAAATTATCGGTATTAAATGTAACAATGGATGTCAGCTACATAGACTTTTGAACGGTTGTAATACGCTGTGCACCTAGAGTTACTGACAGGGCACACTTGGGGTATTTTTTGCCACCCAAAAAAAAAAACAGACGTATTTCACAATGGACTTTGGTCTTTTTGGAACATAAACAATCTTTCTACCTACCCAAATCCTATCCCTATAGTTTAATTCCATCCTTGGGCATATTAAACTGCAGACGCAAATGAGGAACTGCGGCCTAAGTTATTGGAATTAAATGTAACAACGGATGTCAGCTACATAGACTTTTGAACAGTTGTAATACGCTGTGCACCTAGTGTTACTGACAGGGCACACTTGGGTTCTTTTTGCCACCAAAAAAAAATAAAACATGCAGAAGGATATAACAATGGACTTTTGTGTCTTTTGAACAATGATACTAACCCTGCCTATAGAAATTCTATCCCTACACTAGTCCCTCCTTGCGCAAATGTTATACAGCAAGATGCAAAAGAAGTACTGCGGGCTTAACAGCAGAAATTATAGCAAAGTATGTCAGGTATATAGTATACAGAGAGTATCCTACCGCATGCAGCAGCACATGCGGCATTAATGGCAGGCCACCTAGTGCTATTTTCACCACCTTTAAACACCCCAAAAATAATAAAATATTGCTTTAGGCCAGATACAGTAGCCCTTAAAAGGGCTTTTGGGTCTTTTTTGAGCGATTTCTATCCCTGCCTAGCATGCTTCTCTCCCTACAGTTTATGTCCCTCCTTGATGCAGCAGCGCATGTGGCGTTAATGGCAGGCCACCTAGCGCTATTTTCACCACCTTTAAAGTCCTCAAAATAAAATTAAAAAAAAAGGTTTTTGACAGATATAATAGCCCTTAAAAGGGCTTTTTGGTCTTTGTTTAGCGATTTCTATCCCTGCCTAGCGTGCTTTTCTTCCTACACTGTCTGTCCCTGCATGCAGCAGCTCTCCCTGTCTAAAACTGGCTGGGTCACATGTCACCGAGTGCTTTATAGCACCCGGTGACATGTGACCCGGCCAGCCAATCAGTGTAATGCCAGTAGCTAAGATGGCTACTGGCATTACACTGAATGCCATCCCTCCCCGCACGCTAATTGGCTAATTAGTGTGCGGGGAGGTGACTCGAGCACAGAACAGTTGAAAGAGGATGCGATTATGGATTGGTTGGATTACTCCTCATCTCAGTCACAGCAGGAAGACATGGAGATGACTTCTGAGCCTGACACCATGCGATAGAGTTAGAGGTCACAGAATTCTCCTGCTCCTCCTCCTTGCAGCCCTAGAGAAGACTTTTAAATGGAGTCCTTCCTAGTGAGGCACCTTCCTTTTTCCTAAGAAGTGGAAAGAAAACACAACTATGCCATACAGCATATGCTTAAGAGTGCCTCCCTGTTGATGATTTGTGTTAGAACAGTGACATTCTGGACTGCCCTGAGAAGGGGGGTTCAGGAGGAGACTATGGACTCCATACATAGCTGTTTTGGTGGTGGTAATTAGAGATGAGCGAGTAGTGAAATATTCGAAAGTTCGAAATTCGATTCGAATAGACAGCGAAATTCGACTATTCGACCGAATATCGAATCCCATTAAAGTCTATGGGGAAAAAATGCTCGCCACTTGGAAATCTCAATTCGACCACTTGGAGGTCACCAAGTCCACCCTGAAACCTCAGAAAAGGATGCCAACACTGCTGGAATGCAACTGGGACAGCAGGGGAAGCATGTCTGGGTGCATATAACGCGCCCAAGTCGCACTATTACGCCACTATCACAGCCTCTCAACAATACACTCCAAAGACAATGTAACCTCTCTGTAAAGTGAGACCATACAAGGAAACCTTCTTTCCTCTACATTGCCATGGACCCCAAGCCAAACTAGACAAAAAAGAAGATGAAATTCTGCACCCCTTAAAATCACGTTGCCTATGACAACCACAGATGGCATAGGCAAGGGGGAAAGCAAATAGACCCCACCCCTAATTGTCATTGTGTGTGTGTGTGAAATGTGGTCAGACATGTCTTCTTTAAAATGTAAAAACAACTCAAACACATGCAGAAGCCTTAAAATGCCCAAATTGTTGGCGCTAGAGATGTCAGTGACCCGACCTGGCCCAGTGTCATGTCTAGCAGGTAAGCAGTGGGGATGTTGAGGGATGCGTAGGACCGCAAAAGGCAGGAAGAGGCCGTGGGCTGGCCAGAGGCTCATGGAAAATTTTGTGGAGGCCCAAGAGGTGAGACGTCTTAAAAATTGTGTGGAGGCTAAAGAGGTGAGACCTCTTAAAAATTATGTGGAGGCCCAAGAGGTGAGACGGGTTAAAAATTATGTGGAGGCCCAAGAGGTGAGACCTCTTAAACATTTTGTGGAGGCCCAAGAGGTGAGACCTCTTAAA